>CM036759.1:30136312-30443812 GCA_020796225.1 Arion vulgaris
TTACTCTGCAGCAACTAACAGTTTCGAAATGTCATTCTATTTTGTTGGATACAAATATTATAGGATGTCCTTGATTTTTGGTTTACTCCCGTATGTTGCCGGCTCCCGAAATAGGATCAAAGAATAGTACCACTGCAACCTAAAAGACATGTTGTAAGAAGCGCATGAGGTAGGGGCCTAGGGAAGCTACCCTAGTAAATAAAAAGAGTCGCATAAATCGGATGTGCTGGCCTACTTTTAGGAGCATAACTGGCACAATGTAAATCGCTCTTGGGCTCAGATGACATACACATCACACAGACTGGTTTAACAAGTGGTCGATATGGAGCGTTAGAAGAAGAAGATGAGAAGAAGGATTTCTTGTAAGAATCAAGGAAAGCAACGGAAGCAGTTGATATGAACAATAAACAGAAAGTGTGCAAGTATTAAGAGCTTCAACAAAAAAATAAATTGACAAACATAGGATTCGAACTACTTACCCTTATTTCTTACGACACCCGTTGCCTAGCCTAGCAATACGAGCATTCTTACGACACCCATTGCTTAATCTAGCAATATGAGCGTTCTTACGACACCCATTACCTAGCCTAGCAATACGAGCGTTCTTACGACACCCATTGTTTAACCTAGCAATACGAGTGTTCTTACGACACCCGTTGCCATAACAATACAGAAGCGTTCTTACCCCAAACCCATTTTAATTGCAAGCATAGATGCTTCTTACTTACCAATTGCTTAACCTAGCAATACGAGCGTTCTTACGACACCCATTGTTTAACCTAGCAATATGAGTGTTCTTACTACACCCATTCCTAGCCTAGCAATACGAGTGTTCTTACACACCCATTGCCTAGACCTAGCAATAGAGCGTTCTTACACACCCATTCTTAACCTAGCAATACGAGCTTCTACGACACCCATTGCTAGCCTAGCAATATGAGCGTTCTTACGACACCCATTACCTAGCCTAGCAATACGAGTGTTCTTACAAGGACACAAAGAAGAATAATCTTGGTTGGATTTCGGGGAAGGGGTGTGTATGTGTATTTAGGTTCGAGTCTGTTTAATATACTTGAAGAATCTAGTGTCCAACTCATATTTTTGTCTTTTTTTCTACGCTCAGTAGTCGACCTTAACCGTCTGGAACTATTAGAATTACAGTATCTCTTGTGTTAACTATTGCTTGTGAGACTGTGTATAATGTGTGTAGCATTAGATCATATGTTCTGGTTGATTTTGTGTTATTTTCGTCATGTTATTAATGCATTTTATCGTAGAATTATACTCTGAAACTTCTTCTTCTTCTGCTTTCATCCGCTATTAATTCAGGTGTATTCAGGGCGCCTGGCATAGCGCTTCTGACTGATATTTGCTTGAATGCTTGCTTTCTTTTTATCAGTGTCCCCCACAATACATGTTTTTCTTCTCCTATTTCAAAGTAAATCTGATACTTCATTGAAATCTGTTTATTTAGTTTTGCTTATTCCTTTCTAATGTTATTTTGTTGCCTTTCTGATTTGGTGTGATTAATATTATTTATATTACTCGCTATCTATACAGTTGCCTGGACCGAAGCAAAACTAGGCAGTAAGAACATACTGATCTGCAAATATTGATCGATATTGACCTAGCGATAAGAATGAACCATATCGTACAGTATTAACACTATTAACAATCTTCATACTATAGACTGATATAAGACTTATATAGGATCTTCACTGTCTGACTGATATCAGATAGGTTTACACAAGCTAACGTCGACTTAATATACTGATAGATATCTCTGGAGATGCACTTATATCTCTTTGTAGAGATTAGCTGTTCTCAAACATTGTTTACTTGTAGCTTCTGTGAGTTATTCTGTGCTCACTCTCATCCTGTCTCTTTTTCACACAGTTTAAGAATACATATTCATCAATTGTAATATTAAGATAGATGATAATCTATTCCGGAGGACTGTTGGGGTGGCAAAGTTCTGCTCAGTATAAGCTATTTGATGATGATGATGATGATCTTGTTATTTAATAATATCATCTTAGCATGAGAGTTGTTTTTTAATATATTTTTAATCCGATCCAGAAGCCGTTGAGCTTTCAACTCTTCGGCTCGATGCCATGAACATCGTAACCCTTCGGTTCGGTCGAACACCGTAAATCTGGAGAACCTGTAGCTTTTCTGCCAGCCAGCGGAATTGAACCGCACTCACAAGTGACTTGTCATCCGTCGTCGAACACGCTACGAACACGCTGGGCAGGCGGGTAAGAGAGTTTCTTAAAGGCATGTTCTTGAAAAATAGTATGTGTGTGTTCTGATGTGCAACAGTTAATATAACGACTGTCTGTACTGTCTATGTTACCGCTATTTAGGGCGATGCAGGACTGTGGGGACATGAGTCTGATACATTTAATAACCACATGGCTAGCACGGTCGTCACGAAACTGTTCAGGTTAGGATTACTTCTTTATGCCATATACAGAAAAAACTCCTTTACATTATGGGGGGTTTACGCCCGCCTGCCCAGCGTGTTCGTAGCGTGTTGGACTGCGGGTGACTGGTCCTTTGTGTGTGCGGGTTCAATTCCGCGGACTGGCTGAAAAACCACAGGTTCCCCAGATTCACGGTGTTCGTGGCACCGAACCGAAGGGTTACGATGTCCATGGCACGAGCCGAAGAGCTGAAAGCTCAAGCGCTTCTGGATCGAAACAAAAATGGGGGTGTTAGAGACATGGACAGATGACTTTATAATGAATCTTACTATTGTCTAACTTGATGATAACATTGTGTAGTTTAGAGACATCCAATCTTCCTATTGTCTAACTTGATGATGATAACATTGTGTAGTTTAGAGACATCCAATCTTCCTATTGTCTAACTTGTTGATGATAACATGGTGTAGTTTAGAGACATCCAATCTTCCTATTGTCTAACTTGATGATGATAACATTTCAAAGTTTAGAGACATGACAGATGACTATATCACAATCTTCTATTGTCTAACTTGATGATGATAATATTGTGTGGTTTAGAGACATCCAATCTTCCTATTGTCTAACTTGATGATGATAACATGGTGTAGTTTAGAGACATCCAATATTCCTATTGTCTAACTTGATGATGATAACATTTCAAAGTTTAGAGACATGACAGATGACTATATCACCAATCTTCCTATTGTCTAACTTGATGATGATAATATTGTGTGGTTTAGAGACATCCAATCTTCCTATTGTCTAACTTGATGATGATAACATTGTGTAGTTTAGAGACATCCAATCTTCCTATTGTCTAACTTGATGATGATAACATGGCATAGTTTAGAGACATGATCAGATGACTTTATCACCAATCTTCCTATTGTCTAACCTGATGATGTCATCAATATGAAAGCTGATTTAAACTATAAAATAATCTAAATACAGAAGGATAGTCTAAGACGAATGATCGATTTCTTTTGCACTAGATTTCCTACATGGCTTGGGACCTTCTTCACAGAAATACCACACCACCTGCCGAGAGTATTGCACAAAGCATAAGCTACGTAGCTCCGGCAATAATCTAGGAATCTCTGGAAAAATGCACTCATGAACAGAACGGCGCGGTTCCGCTTCGAGCACATGGCCTTCTGGACTGAAGGCGAACAGATTAGCCACTTAACCACAGGAATACAGATTTAAACTACTGCTGTAAATTTAACGTTGGTAATTTCAACATTCTTAATCTACTTACTGAATTCTATAATTTCTATCTGCATGTTTGCACCTAGTGACACGTGTATGCTTTTCAGGTATAAACATCCATGTCAGTGTGAATGTTCGCACGGTTAAGGTAAACACCTATTCTCAAGGTGTTATCTGTTTGATTTATCGCGACACTGTCACCTTGTATTTATCCCTTCCATTTTCTTCTTATCAGATTGTGTTTATATTTGATTGTGTATTTATTTATTTGATTGATTATGTTCCATTTCTACCTTTCTCTTGCTATTTGCTCTCAGCCTTTCAATACATTTTAGTTTTCAGAAGCTTGTTATGACTTTCCAAAAATATACTAATTTCTGCCGTTCTCTTGCTATTTCTCTCACCTTTCAATACATTTTAGTTTTCAGAAGCTTGTTATGACTTTCCAAAAATATACTAATTTCTGCCGTTCTCTTGCTATTTGCTCTCAGCCTTTCTCTCTCTCTCTCTCTCTCTCTCTCTCTCCCGCGATCATTCTTAAGCCGCTTTTATCATTGGATTGTGATATATAAGCAGCCAAACATCAAGAATGGATGTACGTGCACGGCCTTCAGTATCTTCTTCTTCTTCTTCGATCGTTCTAGGCCTGTTTTAATCATTCTCATTGTGATATATAAACAGCCAAACATCAGAACGTGATGTACGTGCACCAGCCTTCAGCACCTATTGGAGCCCAGTTGCTTATCCTTCGGTGGGGTGTTCGTTTTCAGCCAGCTTTTGATTTACTAGGGTGAGCTTTCCCTAGGGTTCGATCAGCTTTGCCGTATTTTTGGGCTTTGTGATCTACGCCGGGATAGTGAGTTACGCTGTTTATGCCCGTTCTGACTGAGAAATATTTCTCGGGGCTTGTGAGCTTATCCTCGTACGGCGTCTTACTCGTATAAAACACCGTGTAAAGTATCGGCCTTCGCCAATGTTCAGACCCGAACTTCCTGTTTGATCCGTACATTGTCGGCCTTGCTTTACCGTACATTTTGAGTTTGATCCGGGGAAGGAACATTCTCACCCTCTTCTAGACGCGTATTGGTACGTGGCAATTTGCAATTAACCTCGAAAGCACTGGCATGGGGCCGAGTACAAACAATGTAGAGGGTCGTTTCAGTCGGCACTATCAGCGTAACTGAGGATTTTGCGCTCGCCGCCATCACCCGCCCCAGTTATTCCGGGGATGTTAGTTACGACTGGAATCGAACCTTGCCCGGTTGCCCCAAGGCTGGCAGTTCCGTTAGGCATCACCAACCTCAGTTCTTCCTGGGATGTTAATTTTAATCGCACAGTACCTTGCACGGTTTTCCCAGGGCGGGTAGTTTCGTTATGCACTATACGCAACTTGTTCTTTTGCGCTCGGCAAACCTTGCCCAGTACATGTATCTGCACCGGGCTACCAATGCGGGGTCAGCTGCAATCTTCTCTCGCACCAACACGAGGGTAGACTTTTATTCGTTACGGTCCTGTCTTATTTATTCTTGCCGACGGGCTGGCAATGTTGCCCCCTCCTCAGGGCTTCGAGCTTCTCCCTACGTGGGCATACGTTTGTTCACTGGATGCACCTCTCATCCATGTCTGAGACGTTTCGTTGCTGTTTCTTTTCGTTTAGGGACTTGGGCAATATCTTGTTGGACATCGGTCAGGAGATTTGTGCATTTTCTTTGTATGTATCTTTATCGTGTTTCCGATACTTGCATGCTACCCCTCCAGTAGTTTTTCTCCCGATCCCTGCCCCTCTTAGCCAGACCGGAACCATAGTCTGTTTCCAGGGTCACCGCGTGGAGGTTGGGGCAGGGTCTTGGTTAACGCGCCCCTCGCTAACCTGGCTCATGTTACCACCATGACCTCAGAGGCCTTTGACCCCTTCAGTATCTATTGGAGCTCAGGTGATTATCCTTCGGCGGCGTGTTCGATTTCAACCAGCATTAACTGGGTTCGCTCTCAGTTAGCCTTTTGCTGTCCCCAGCAAGGCAGCAGGTGCTATTTTCTTTCAGGGTAGCGACTCGTAGTCGAGCTGCCCCCAGGCTGATGAGCATCATCTGCCCAGCTATACCAGTTTTGTTAATGGACTGTTTGGTTTGCCTACCGTCCAGTTTTGTGTACAGTTTGCTCCGCTAGCCTTTGATTGTCCCCAATCAAACGACAAGGCAGCAGTAGTTCCCTGCGAGCGTACCAACCTTTCAATACAATATAGTTTTCAGTAGATTTTCATGAATCTTTCCAAAAATATACTATTTCTCTCAGTTTTGTCGTCTTCAAATTAACATGGGTTAGTTAGCCTTGAATGCCTACTCTATGACCAACTAGATCTGACAGTATAACTCAGTGTAGCTGGTACTATAATGAAGGGTTTTCTGTTTGCAGATCAGTACAAATTAGTGTTTAATTGAACAACAGGCATGCCCTGGCTGTGGTTGGGAAGGAGATGAATAGACTTGAGGAACGAGAACCAAAATCTGCAGCTCTCTGACCACTGATTGCAAAAGGGCACGGTAGCTCAGAAAGCGATGATCTTCTTGTCTTAAATATTTAAACATATTCCTAGAGTTTAGTGAAACGTCAATGGAACAGCAAATAATCTTGTGGCGGTTAACGAGCATAGAGAACCCTACATTGTATTCTCTATTATTGAGTAACACAATGTCCTATCATTCCTTAGTGACAGGGAAGTTCATCTCTGTATCCAGTCCGGAGTAGGTAGAAAATCAACAGACATCCCAGCTTGGTAATAGTGGGTACATTCTAAATTGGGTCTCTGTGGCTAAATGGTTAAGTTGTTGCCTTG
Source organism: Arion vulgaris (assembly GCA_020796225.1). Lineage (NCBI taxonomy): Eukaryota > Metazoa > Mollusca > Gastropoda > Stylommatophora > Arionidae > Arion > Arion vulgaris. The sequence continues at coordinate 30,142,823 of CM036759.1, forward strand.
CGTTTGGAAGGACATGGGTTCGAATCCGGACCGCGCTTTTCTCTTCACAAATGCATCTTTTTCTAAAAATGTCTAGGATTGTTGCCGAAATTACGGAGTTTCTGCTTTTTGCAATACTTCTGGAAGGTGGCGGGCTATTTCTTCGGAGAGAGACCGAGCCATATAGGTTAAAACCCGGTGCAATTAAACTAAAAGTTCGGCTTTATAAATTTTTGTTTTTCTAGATTGGGTAGAAGAGTTCAGGTTCTTTTGGGTCATAGTACAGCAAGAAAATTTTCAATAAATATGTATGTGTGTATGTATGTATGTGTGTACGTATGTATGTGTATGTGTGTATGTATGTGTGTATGTGTGTACATATGTATGTATGTATGTATGTGTGTGTGTGTGTGTGTGTGTATGTATGTGTGTATGTATGTATGTGTGTATGTATGTATGTGTGTATGTATGTATGTGTGTATGTATGTATGTGTGTATGTATGTATGTATGTATGTATGTATGTATGTATGTATGTATGTATGTATGTATGTATGTATGTATGTATGTGTGTATGTATGTATGTGTGTATGTATGTATGTATGTATGTATGTATGTATGCGCGTGTGAGTGTGCCTATATGTTCTCACTTTCTCTCTACTCTGTCTGACTATGTGTCTGTCTTTGTGTAGATGTATGTTCCTTCTCTCTAGTGCTCTATTTTCTGACTGTTTGTAACGTGTGACTTCATTGCACCGGGTTTTACTCCATATGTGCTCAGCCCTTCTTATTAGAAATGCACGCCAGCTGCTGAGACTACTGCAAGAAATACGAACTCCATATTCCCAACAAGAATCTGAGGAACCTCTGGAGAAAAGCTCTCGTGAACAGAAGGGACGGTCGGACTCGAGCCCACGACTTGCGGACCGCGGGACAGCTGCTTAAACTTTGTTCGTGTGCCTGTTTTAAAAAAAATATTTCTCTTGCTTTCCCCCTGTGTTCTCTTTCGGACAGCGTGTATATTTTTATGTCCATTCTATCTCTCTGTCTTCTCTGTCTTACTCTGTGTACATGTGTACCCATTCTTTCTATCTCTCTCTTCTCTGTCTTACTCTGTGTACATGTGTACCCATTCTTTCTATCTCTCTCTCTGTCTTACTCTGTGTACATGTGTACCCATTCTTTCTATCTCTCTCTCTGTCTTGCTCTGTGTACATGTGTACCCATTCTTTCTATCTCTCTCTCTGTCTTGCTCTGTGTACATGTGTGCCCATTCTTTCTATCTCTCTCTACATCTGTCTTCATTTTTCTCTGCAGTCTTGGTGCACATGTTTGTATATCTCTTCTCATTCTCTCTCTCTTTCAGTTCCATCTCTGACGGTATATACGTGTGTGTGCACCCTTCCTATCTCTCTCTCTCTCTCACTTTCAGTTCCATCTCTGACGTATATACGTGTGTGTGTCACCCTTCTATCTCTCTCTCTCTCTCACTTTCAGTTCCATCTCTGACGGTATATACGTGTGTGTGCACCTTCCTATCTCTCTCTCTCTCTCACTGTCTTCTCTGCTTGATTATGTGTGCATGTACCTTCCGTCTTTCTCTCTCTATCTTCTGTTACTGGCTATGTGTACTTCTATGTGAGCCTTCCTTCGCTATCTCTCTACTCGCTGTCTATCTGTACCTGTTAGTTATTCTCTCTCTTTCTTTATATAGATATATACAGTGGCGGCTCGCCATTAAGGGCCAGAAGGGCTGGGCTCCACAAAAAATAATGTGTAACGTGTATTTATTATTTAATAAGATAAAATATAACTAACCAAAAGCCATGATTTTCCCGAAAATTTGTGTCTGGCCCCACCAATAAAAACGATCACTAGCCGCCACTGGATATACATATTTTATACATAGGATATATATATATATATATACATACATACATAAATAAGCAGGCATGGCTTTTATATTGTGGTCACAAGACTGCTCCAATGACGCAATTCTAAGATAATTATCTGTGTATATTAAACATATGGTAGTTCACAAATAGTCTAATGACGTCATAAAAGTTTAAATTTGACCGTTACATTTTTTTTGTGGTTAAACTGTAATGTATTCTTGTATGTACGCATATGTGTATGTATGTATGTTAAAAAAAAATAATTTAAATTTTGCTAAATTCAGTGAGAAAAAACATATTATGTTCACAAGATAAATTTCTAGATGTTTATTTGATTCTGGTTTGTGTATGTGTGAACGAATAAAAATATGTAGATGGACAAATTCAAGGTAAACAATAGGAGTTTAAGAAAATGTACAAACAAGTGATATCAAAAACGCAAGGAGGCATAGCAGACATGCAGCGAACAGCAACACACACAATTTTTGTCTAGAACGGAGTTTGAGCTGTGTTCGTGAGTACTTAAGTAATATAAGTAGAAAATCAAATGTGTCATGCTTTCTTTATATAAAATTACTTTGTCAGAAAACCTGAATTTAAGCCATGCATAGGTCATTAAAGTGGGTACGTCCTAAACAGACCTGGAGACGAAGTCATTTTGAGGTACTCAAGGGTTCTCGACTATCCTGGAAGATAATAAAGAAAACAGCCAGAGACTGGGAAAAGGGGGTGAACAACTGTTGATTTCCTATGTCCCACAGAAGCTGAGAGGAAATATATATATATATATATATATATATATATATATATATACAAGTCGTTAGAGAATGTATCAATACCTGGGAGTTACATTTGAAAGTCTATCTTTTTCTGCCTGTCGTGTATGCGATAGAAGACTTAGATATTCTTTTAAATAGATAAACAGTGGCGACTTAAATGTAAATTAATACATTTCTTTCTTTGGTCTACAATGTATGCTCTTCACCTGTATCGGCATCCAGTATAGTTTAGTTGGCTAATCTCTCTTAAGAAGGACAAGTGAAAATTAATAGCCTTCCGATGCCCGGTAGAATACACTAGCTAACCCTTAGCCATTATTTATCATAAGTCATATAACCTGAATTGTGTAGTTCCTGTCCTACATGCCGTTGGTGTCTAAGAATAGGGGCGCAATGTACTCACTTTCTTGTCAAACCACACATATCACAATGAGTCATTAACGTCGTTGATAAGAGCGACGCATACAAGAAAAATGACATAGTTGTTGATCAAAGAATTAATACGTGCACAATACCACAATCTCAATGCCGTATGGTATGAACAATTTTTGTTATATCCATCTCTATATCTATATCTATATATATATACAATTATTTATAATCATAGTGTTGTATGTTACCAGTGTTTGTATTTTTGATATCCATCTCTATATCTATATACATATGTATACAATTATTTTATAATCATAGTTTTGTATGTTACCAGTGTTTGTATGTAATCCATGTCTTGTATGTTACCAGTGTTTGTATTTTTTGAGTGTTTGGATCTAATGTTTGTATGTTCATGTAGATTTATATAAAGAAACAGGACGAAGATATCCAATAGCGTTAGCAAATATGTATTGAACATTAAATGTTAGGATGCAGTGATATCTGGGGCTTGGCACAATAGCTAACAACCAGAACATTAAATGTTAGGATGCAGTGATATCTGGGGCTTGGCACAATAGCTAACAACCAGAACATTAAATGTTAGGATGCAGTGATATCTGGGGCTTGGCACAATAGCTAACAACCAGAACATTAAATGTTAGGATGCAGTGATATCTGGGGCTTGGCATAATAGCTAACAACCAGAACATTAAATGTTAGGATGCAGTGATATCTGGCTTGCACAATAGCTACAACCAGAACAAATAGTGAAAAGATCTTGGTTACTTCTTCGTAGAACGTTCTCTATGACACATATTAGTCACGCTAACGAAGTCAGGGGCTACATGTTTGCATCTATCGTATGACCTGATGGAGACATATCTTCTATACAAGAAATCGACACGTTCATCTTCAGCATGCCTCGATGTTATACGAGAGTCACAGCATAGTCATCTCCCTTCCCAGTAGAAGACTGCCCCAATTCGTGACAAAAAAATTAACCGGGAATGAATCAATCAGCTTTCTCCCAACAAAAAAAAAAAAAAGGCCCCAAAACACAGAGCTTCGCGAAAAGCTGTAAGGAGGAACAGAGTCCCTTAAAACCATGGTAAAATTCATGATAAAAGATGGTCTATCAATCTAGGCCGGGAACGTAAGAGAGAGAGAGAGAGATCATACCCTTCCAGAAAGGATAGTCAGAAGATCCAGCAACCTGGAGTCGAATGTATAAACTTCACGACCTGTCACAGAGTGGTGAGTGCAAACTGGTTATCCATTCTGAGTTAGAACAAGAGCAACAAACAATGATTATGTCTTTTTATTCTGTGCTTTCATTCTTTACGATCAATTTTAATCACTCTTTGTGATATGTTTGATCTTTGCCAAGAACGTGTATACGTTGCACCTTGGTTTGGTAGGCCCCTAGACTAGACTTGTACACATTTAGGACACGTGCATCCGATTTCAACAAAACGTCGTGCAGGTAGCAGTGGTTCTATTCTTTACACCCCAAATTGGGCCCCGGTAACCACTCAGGTGAATGATCATCTGATACGCGTAAATTGCAAACTCAAGAGAATGAGCTACAAGAAATAAACCAAAACTCAGTTATCATTTTCCCGTCCTTTCTGTTTTCTATATGCGATGTTTGTTTGCTTAGTGCTGACATCAGATGATGTTTTGTTGTGTGTTTTACAACTAATAGTTATTTCAGCTCCCTCACTAGAACAGATTCTCTTTTTTTTCTTTCTGATCCAGAAGCACTTGAGCTTTTAGCTCTTCGGCTCGGTGTCATGGACATCGTAACCCTTCGGTTCGGTGCCACGAACACCGTAAATCTGGGGAATTTGTGGCTTTTCTGCCATCCCACGGAATTGAACCCGCACACACAGAGGGATAGTCACCCGTAGCCCAACGCGCTACGAACACGCTGGGCAGACGGTCAATAGAATCTCTACAAACATCATACCCCATGTTATGATATATTTACTAACCTTTTCATATTTACCCAATTATCTTAGTATATGATTTCAGCATTAAATGAAAATTGTTTTATATCTTTTACAGCACTAAGCCATCAACAACAGTAAACGACACGTCGTTTTTTCTAGGCACCACTTATACGTTCAGTAGTTTGCCATTGCTTTTAGGGAATCTATGTGGCTAAGCCCTTTGCCTTGTGAGTCAAAGGTCGTTGGTACGAATCCGGACCGTTCTTTTCTGTTCACGTGTGCAGTATTTTCAGAGACCCCTAGGGTTATTGCTGGAGCTACTGAGTTCGTGCTTTGTGCAATACTCTCAGCAGGTGGTGTGCCATCTCTTCGGAGAGGGACTGAGCCATATAGGGTAAAACCCGGTGCAATGAAGCCATATCCTTCGGATTAAAAACTCTTTAAAACTCAATAAATGTTTTAATCGTCATGTGTTACTCTTTTCCTGTCAATAAGAGAACAAGACCCGCTTTCCTATACAATTAGATGATTTACTTATATATGTCTTATATCTTATACCAGCCTCATATCTTATGCTCTTTTTCCACTTCTATTTTTGTTTTTCTGTCCACGAATTTCTCATTAGTAACCTTGTCATACAATGTCAGCCCTTCAAGACCCCATTTATGAAAGCTTGTAATGTTTTGATAGTCCTTGTTCTCGGCGCTTCATATTCTTAAATATAAAAACTGACATGGCATTTGAGTGAAAGAATATTATTTTTATATTAGTATTTTATTATTTTACTGATTTCTTAACGTTTACTACTTCGTTATTATTTAAATGTAAGATTTTCTTATCGTTAATTACATTTTCAGGTAGGTCGTGATATTGACAAAACCAGCTGTTACACTCTAGGATTCTCAAACTGTTACCTCAAGGTAACAAAGATACAATTGTTTCCGAGGGAAGAAATTGATTCATTTAGAACAGGATGGAAGTGCTGGAAACAAAGAAGTACTCGTTAAAAAAATACGACACATTCCGGTCATTTTAAGGCTGGAAATCACATTACCATAGAATTGAAGCCCTCGATGAGGTTGACGAAGGCGCGAGAACAGTGATTGTATCTACCCAGGCTGAAATAAATCACAGGTGAGTTATCCGCCAGTTTCTAATGACGTATGAATGCTGCATGGATCCCTAGACTGTTGACGGATCTGTTTGTTCCAGTTACTAAATTTCAACGAATCATAGAACAGCACTCTAGATGGAGAATTGACAGCTCAATTCTCGCCTGACAAACTTTTCCCGTCAGACAACATACCTTCATGATTGACAGCTCCGTTCTGCGCACTGATTGGCTTAAAGCGATGATGACGTCACAAGACGGGCGGGACAAGCGACGAATGATAGCTCGTGAAGCTTGTCAATGGGGCTGTCTTGTATCAATCACAATCGCCTCTCGGTTGAAAACTATCGTATGTGGTATAACCACGGGCTCAGTCTCTTGGTGGGACATAATATTACTTGAACCGAACCGCCTCCTCTTCTCTCTGTCACGGATAGTATTGTAAGAATAAAACATACACCGCTGTTGGTTCCAACTACCATATTGTATTTTGCTAACCGAGGTGTAAGGATCGTTAGAGATAAAGTTTTGCTTTAGTGAGTGTTCACCTAGTGCTCAATGGATGGATCTACGCTGCACTAGCAAGTTATCAATGCCTGCGGGCTTGTCTCCGCCACACACTGTCAAGTCTGTATCTGTTTCTGCTGCGGCAGCAACAGCAGCAGCGGCGGCAGCAGCAGCAGCAACATTCAATTTTCCTAATGGTTTTCCAGCTGCTTTTCCAGCGAACGCAATGTTTGGACTTTACGGACTTGAAAGTCCTATCCCCGCCATGTTGCCTCTACCAACTTTGCACTTCACGCCACATCAGGTTGCCAAAGTGTGCGAAACTCTGGAAGAGTCTGGAGATATCGAGAGGCTGGGACGTTTCTTGTGGTCACTACCGGTCAACCCAAGCGCATGTGAAGCTCTTAACAAGCACGAGTCCGTCATACGGGCCCGAGCTTTGGTGTCGTTTCACACTGGAAACTTTCGAGACCTTTATCATATTCTTGAGCATCATAAATTCACAAAGGAGTCTCACGCCAAACTGCAGGCTATGTGGCTAGAGGCACATTATCAGGAAGCCGAAAAACTTCGAGGCAGACCACTGGGACCTGTGGACAAGTACCGAGTTAGAAAGAAGTATCCACTGCCCAGAACCATCTGGGACGGTGAGCAGAAAACTCACTGCTTCAAGGAGAGGACACGGAATCTTCTTAGAGAATGGTATCTACAGGATCCATATCCAAATCCCACTAAAAAAAGGGAACTGGCTCAAGCAACAGGACTGACACCCACCCAAGTGGGTAACTGGTTTAAGAACAGACGTCAGAGAGACAGGGCAGCCGCCACCAAAAATAGGTAAGTTCATTCTTAGTGTTCTGTATACGTTTGTTTAATTTCCCTGTGAGTATCTTCCGAATAAGTATCATGAGAATGTATACAATTTCGAAACTATAGACCACATAAGCATAGACAAATCAGAATAGTGACCAAGATTGACCAGTATTGACGAGATTGATAAATAAGCTGGAAGTGTTTGTTCGGTATACGAAATAAATACTATTCTATCATATTTTCATTTATGTTTGCGAAGTTTGAATTTCATCAAATGCAATTTTACAACTTCCTTTATATTTAACAAAAAATAATGTAGTCTTTATTTATTAAACTCAAGATATTTAGCAACATGCGCAACTATAAGACCAGTGAGATCGACGTATACAGACTTTTTGTTCATATTTGAACATCAACTCACCTGACAATAATTATTTCTTTTAATCTAACTACTATAAAGTTTAGAATAACTTTACTATCATCTGCTACTTCAGATATTATTAAAACTATTTTCACAATCTTGAAACACAGTTTTTTGTAACAATTCTAAGATTATTTTTATGAATAACAGTATAATTTTGACATAATGTAGTTCCGTATTTTATTTAGATGTCAAGCTCACTCACTTTACAAATATTAGTTGTCAGTATTTTGTCAAGGGATAACGGTAGGTACAAAAAAGTATGGACAAAACAAAATATGAGATTAAGACAACAATTTAAACGAAATTATTCAACCATATAACACAATTTCTAATGACTAATTAGTTGTTGAATTATGCGTTATAAATTGTTATGTTAGAATTCATAATATAAATATTTGTTATATTTCTCGGTGTGAATTATGTATGATTTTGTAGTCTACATTTACAATATATTCATTGTAATAAGTAAAGTAATAACGACATAGTAAACCATTGGCTATTTCTACCGGTAAACATATCTATATTTGTTATTATATATTGCAAATAATCCTCCCTCAATCACAACATTTGATATACTACTTGAACACAATAATAATCATATGCAACATAGCTATCATTTAATGAACAAGTCTCCATTTCTAGCGCAATTATTATGTAAGAAAAATAAACCCACATATCCCCTCCTCACACTGTTGACATTTATTTAATATTCAACTTTTCTGCCACCGCACTGCATCATCCACCTAGCTCCGTGAAGAAACCAGTAATTACCATTTTCAACAATGAATTCATCAATTTAGATATACTTCAAGCATAAAGAAGATAACTTAGAAAAGATGTAGCAAATATTGATTCTAGCTGTAGCATTACAACAAGCAACTCTAGTATATCATCATTGATTACTTATTCTACTCAGTCAATTATAGTCATTAAAACTAAGAGAGAAACTTTCAGCTCAATTTCCTTAGTTTATAAGTATGTACCTGAACGGTGTGTGTGAAGGTTTGCCATCTATACATTTGTCATCTTATCCGTATTTCGTTAAGCTTTTATTCGCCTTTAGTTAAAAAAATATAACGTTTTCAACTTTGCTCACCTGAAATAACTCAGGTAAGCTAGAAGAAAAAAGGTATGACGCGGGAAAGTATGAAAGATTTGAGTTTGAAACTCGTCAGAGACATTTGTACCTACTGCCACTTGCTATTTGTATAGGTCTGTTCTCCAACCCCTGAAAGGCATCCATGCAGTATTTACTCTCTCGTTCTCGCGCTCGAGTGGAAAGAACATATTTTCAAAGCACAAGAAAAGTTTAGCCGTTACATGTGGAATCAACAATTCAAAGAAAAGAGCCAGTACTCCGATTTGTGTACAAAGCACAAACACAACGCCAACAATAGGACATCTGTTGACGGGGATTATATTTTCGCTGACACCCAGCCTCAATGTAGACGGCAGATGTAAACACAGATTAATATATATATATAATTTTATAAGTAAAGAAATCTTAAATGGAAATACGACATAAGTAAATACAACGATCAATTCAATACAATCAAAATTTAATATTACAAATAAAAACCAATATTCACGGAGAAAAATATGTGAAAGAAATCTCGGCAAGACAAAATATTGTGTGTGAATCATTATATTCAAACCGGTGCGTATATATTTTAATTCTATACCGAGTTGATTATTTCAATACAAATGTCAATGTTAAACGTTTGATATGACATTGATAATATAATATGACAAGTACGGAATGTTATTATTATTACTCAGACATATTATTGCCATTTTTTCAACAAGTAAATAGTTTGTTATTAAGACAAAACATTATAATTACAGCATAATTTATAAATAATTCATAGTTTTTCAATAGACAAAAATATAATATTTACAGTATGTATTAAAAAAATTCATAGTTTGTCACTAAGACAAAAGTGACATAATTAAAAAATTCATAGTTTGTCAGTGATACAAAACATAGTTACAGTATAATAAAAATAATTCATAGTTTGTCACTAAGACAAAACGTTATAGTTACGATATAATAAAAATAATTCATAATGTGTCGCTAAGACAAAAGTGACATAATTAAAAAATTCATAGTTTGTCAGTGATACAAAACATAGTTACAGTATAATAAAAATAATTCATAGTTTGTCACTAAGACAAAAGTTATAGTTACGATATAATAAAAATAATTCATATGTGTCGCTAAGACAAAATGACATAATTAAAAAATTCATAGTTTGTCAGTGATACAAAACATAGTTACAGTATAATAAAAATAATTCATAGTTTGTCACTAAGACAAAACGTTATAGTTACGATATAATAAAAATAATTCATAGTTTGTCGCTAAGACAAAAATGACATAATTAAAATAATTCATAATTTGTCACTAAGACAAAACATTATAGTTACGGTATAAGGAAATTAATAGATAACTTTGATTGAATGAACAATTAAAACGTCAATGACATTCTCAAATGTTCCTACTTTTCTCACCACCTATAATGTCGATTATATATCTCTGCAACTGAACTGTTTCTGGTATTTTATGTTAAAGAAAATATTTCTCGAATTTCCTATGAAATTTTTAGAATTTCTATTAAAAATTATTCTCTTTTATAATTAATACATTATGCGGACATTTTTAGATTCGCCTTTATGACATAAATAAGAGCATATAAAACAAAAGTTTGACAGCGCAAATCAAAACATATCACAAAAAGTGATTAACTTGATTGATAAGAATGAACATAAGCAATACTTGACAAATACAAAAAAAACCATTTTATTATGAGAACAAATGTATGACATGAATTCCAACATATCTGAACTTCGCCGGAGTAGTTACCGGGCCCAAATTTGGGGTGTAAAGAATAAAACCACTGTTACCTGCCACGCATGTCGTAAGAGGCGCCTAAGGAGGTTTGGCTGAAATCGGATGCTTGTGTCCTAAATGTGTAGGAGTCAACCTGCTGCTTTGCAGGTCGGCTGGGGACAGTCAAAGGCTAACGGAGAACGAACCCAATAAGCGCTGGCTGAATCTGGACACAACACCAAAGGATAAGCACCAGAGCTCTAAATGGCGCTGAAGATGTGACGACACCCACCTATGCTAATGCTGCATGAATCAGATTTCCACATGAATAAATTTATGGAGAGATCTGGTACTTCTGTCTTTTAGGTGATCGCGAGAGAGAGAGAGAAGTATCTGAACTTGGTAATGACTATGTTAATATAACAAACATGTATGACATTCAATCTGAAAAAACAATATTACAATGAAATAGAAAATGAAACTTTCATGTGCAAAAGTTTTGTAAACCGAAGGATTGACTTTATTGCACCGGGTTTTATCCCATATGACTCGGTCCCTCTCCGTAGAAATGTCTCGCCACCTGCCGAGAATATTGCACAAAGCACGAACTCTGTAGCTTCGTCAACAATCATAAAGGTTGCTAGAAGAAAAAATCACTCCTGAACAGAAAGTCACGGTCCAGATTCTATCCCACGAACTTTCATGTACGTTCGAGGAAATATTTTTCAGATATTTTTTATTTTGTGCACATTAAGTTTCTTCATCTTGTTGTTAAATTATTCAGATACTGTTACCACCATTAAGTGTGTTGTTAACATTATTCAGTTATAACTGTTACCACCATTAACTGTGTCGTTAACATCATTCAGTTATAACTGTTACCACCATTAAGTGTGTCGTTAACATCATTCAGTTATAACTGTTACCACCATTAAGTGTGTCGTTAACATTATTCAGTTATAACTGTTACCACCATTAATGTGTCGTTACATTATTCAGTTATAACTGTTACCACCATTAACTGTGTCGTTAACATCATTCAGTTATAACTGTTACCACCATTAAGTGTGTCGTTAACATCATTCAGTTATAACTGTTACCACCATTAGGTGTCGTTTACATTATTCTTTCTTTACACCTTACTTCTATTCGTTTAACTTTACACCATTAATTCTTTATATTTTCATCTTTGTCAAGAACATATATCTTACTCATTGGTTTGTAGACCTAAACGTATAGGACTTCTACACGTTTAGGAAAAATGTTGCATCCGATTTCAGCCAAACCTCCTTAATCGCCTATTACGACATGCATGGCAGGTAACAGTGGTTCTATTCTTTACACCCCAAATTTGGGCCCGGTAACCACTCGGGCGGTTAACATCATTTAGTTATAACTTTTACCACCATTAAGTGTGTCGTTAACATTATTCAGTTACACTGGGAGAACAATAGATACTAGAACTAACAGATACATTGATAGAACAATATATACTGAGAAGAAGAGATACTAGAACTAGCAGATACATTAGGAGATCAATAGTTACTAGAACTAATAGATACATTAGGAGAACAATAGTTACTAGAACTAGCAGATACATTGGATAGAACAATAATACTGAGAAGAAGAGATACTAGAACTAGCAGATACATTAGGAGATCAATAGTTACTAGAACTAACAGATACATTAGGAGAACAATAGTTACTAGAACTAGCAGATAAATTAGGAGAACAACTTGATCCGAGAATTACTATCTCACTTAAGAATATCGAGACATTTCAGAAATAATTATCAACAAGAAATCATATTTGACAACATAAATCAAATGATGTATGAAGTATAGAGTTTGAAGAAATTATTGAGAAAATTATTTGAAATATTTAGAACATAAGACAGTCCACAGTATTTATAAATTGCGACATCGCACAACAATAAAAAAATTGAGACTGTGCACATTATTTATATATTGAGACAGTGCATACTATTTATATATTGAGACAGTGCACATTATTTACAAATTGAAACAGTGTACACTATTTAGAAATTAATAGACTGGACAGAAATGATAGAGATTGCATAAAAATCCATAAATTATTGAGACAGTGGACAACAACATCTGTAAATTATTGAGACCATAAATAGCGTCAAGATTGACACAATAAACAAGAAATTATTAACACTAATAAAGGGCATCATCAAGAAATTATTGAGACAGTGTACATCATCAAGAAATTATTGAGATTGTGTACATCATCAAGAAATTATTGAGAAGGAACTAAAATTGACTACATCATCAAGAAATTATTGAGACTGTGTACATCATCAAGAAATTATTGAGATTGTGTACATCATCAAGAAATTATTGAGACTGTGTACATCATCAAGAAATTATTGAGACTGTGTACATCATCAAGAAATTATTGAGACAGTGTACATCATCAAGAAATTATTGAGACTGTGTACATCATCAAGAAATTATTGAGACTGTGTACATCATCAAGAAATTATTGAGATTGTGTACATCATCAAGAAATTATTGAGAAAGGACAGTGTACATCATCAAGAAATTATTGAGACTGTGTACATCATCAAATTATAGACAGTGTATCATAGTTATGAGACTGTGTACATCATCAAGAAATTATTGAGACTGTGTACATCATCAAGAAATTATTGAGACAGTGTACATCATCAAGAAATTATTGAGATTGTGTACATCATCAAGAAATTATTGAGACAGTGTACATCATCAAGAAATTATTGAGACTGTGTACATCATCAAGAAATTATTGAGACTGTGTACATCATCAAGAAATTATTGAGACAGGTACAGTTGAATGTACATCATCAAGAAATTATTGAGACTGTGATCATCAAGAAATTATTGAGATTGTGTACATCATCAAATATGAGATGACATCATCAAATTATGAGACTGTGTACATCATCAAGAAATTATTGAGACTGTGTACATCATCAAAAAAGTTTTGAGATTGTGTACATCATCAAGAAATTATTGAGACAGTGTAGATCATCAAGAAATTATTGAGATTGTGTACATCATCAAGAAATTATTGAGACTGTGTACATCATCAAGAAATTACTTATTTATCGTGTATAGCGTTCATGAAGATCTCATAACTGCAGTCATTAATCAACATCAATATGTCACTCATTATTATTAATTTATTAGCATCGCTCAGAAACTATGTACTTTTCAATTCCAAAATTCACTAAAAGTATATGACAAACACACAAATATATTGACAGCACAAGCACACACACACACTAGTGGGGTTTCTGTAGCTAGGTGGTTAAATAGTACCACGGTTTCCGAAGATTGTGAGTTTGATTCTGGATTGGGATGTTCTGTTCACGGGTGATGTTTTTTCTCTTCAAGATATCCACAGGGTTGTTGCCGGAGGTACAGGTTTGTGCTATGTGCAACACTATCGGCAAATGACTTGCCTTTCAGTGGAGAGAGGTCCGCCCGAGTGGTTACCGGGGCCCAAATTTGGGGTGTAAAGAATAGAACCACTGTTACCTGCCATGCATGTCGTAAGAGGCGACTAAGGAGGTTTGGCTGAAATCGGATGCATGTGTCCTAAGCGTGTAGAAGTCTATGCGTTTAGGGGCCTACCAAACCAATGTGCAACGTATACACGTTCTTGGCAAAGATCAAACATATCACAAAGAGTGATTAAAATTGGTCGTAAAGAACGAACGCAAAGAAGAAGAAGTGGAGAGAGGTCGAAGTATTCGAGATAAAACATGGCGCAATGAAGCCAATTTTTCGTCTTAGACCATTCACACACACACACACACAACCTATAAATACACGCACACACAACGTAAGAATATATACACACACAACATATAAATACACAAACACAACACATACATATACACACACACCATATAACTAACTATACAAACACAACATATAAATATACACACACAAAATATAATTAAATATACACACGCAACTTATAAATATACATCACTGCGTATCTTCTTCTTCTTCTGCGAACGCTCCATATCGACCACTCGTTAACCTCTCTGTGTGATCTATATGTGATCTGAACCTAAGAGCGATTGTATGTTGTGCCAGTTATGCGCCTACAAGTAGGCCAACACATCCGATTTCTGCGATGCTTTTATTTACTAGGTAGCTCCCTAGGTCCCTACATCAGTTGTCTCTTACGACATGCCTTGTAGGTCGCAGTGGTACTATTCTTTGTTTCCCTTGTGGGTCCCGGCACCACACGTGTGGTACACACAACGTATAACTATACACACAAACACACATTTAACATGTTATTAATTATTTGTTTCTGAACAAAATTCTGAGTTTATGAATAAAAGTTCTAAAAAGGAAATTGTTTTTGAAAATGTTTCCCATTTGAATAATTAACTTCAGAATTCAATATCAAATGTATCGTTGAGAATAAATGTAGTTAGTAGATTATTTGATTTCAATTATATCACTTGTTATTTTAGTTGTAAACATTTTATAGATGAATTAAATATGCGATATTTGATAAATAGATCAAAGTAAATTGTCGAGTTTTAGACAATAAATTAACTAAACCGGGGGTTCTTTGGCTAAGTTGTTGTCTTTTTATGTCGATCCAGAAGCACATAAGCGTTCAGCTATTCGGCTCGGTGCCATAGACATCGTAACCCTTCGGTTCGATGCCACGAACATCGTAAATCTGGAGAACCTGTGGCTTTTCTACAAGCCCGTGGAATTGAACCCGCACTCACAGGGAGCTTATCACCCGTCGTCCAACGCGCTACGAACAAGCTGGGCTAAGTCGTTAACCCCTTCCCTTGCTTGTCGAATGTTCAAAACCGGACCGCGCCGTTCTGAAAACTTGAATGAAAACTGAAATGAAGCTTGTCAATCGCGCTACTTTTATCTTGAACACCCTGTATATGTATATCCTCAATCGCTAGGTATACATAATGTTATCACAAGAATTGTCTCTAACTTACATATACTATCTCTAACACTCTAACATACATATACTATCTCTAACACTCTAACAAACATATTTTGTCAACAACAAAAAATTGATTTAATTTCTTCGTCTATAATAGAAAATGTAATGAACATTAGATTTTTATTAGATCGGGTACCCACGCCGGTGCTACAACGTTCGTACATTTTCGCTGAGATCTTCCTGTGTAAGAAAGAGACCAAAGTACATATGGTTGTTCACCGAAGTGCAATGATGATTTGTACTATGAATCAATTAAATAATCACCGAAAATGTAGACAATATTTACCATATAATTAACTTATATAGATAGTTATGCACGACACATATCTATAATTATGAAATTTGAAAACAGACTACTACGTGTAGATATTAATTTTGAAGTTGTTGCTTTGTAAATTTGAAAACAATTTATTTTGTGTAGACAAAGATACGAAAAATATTGTTTTGTAATACACATTTATCAAGAATAACAATAGCATATGTTGAAAAGTTCAAGAAGTGAATATTAATATGTTGATCGGATACAGTAGATACTAGGCACAAGTTCGATCACGTTAAAGGTGGACCACATAAATAACAGAGGCAATGAAAGACACCATGTACAAAGCGCACACAAGAGCCAGTTCTATGAATCTTTTCTTATCCGGACGCTGCAAGACAAAACAGAACTAATGAAAGAAAGAAAAAAGAACACATTATCAAATAGAAATAACACACAAATAACACGCAATACTTCTTCTTCTTCTTCTTTGCGTTCGTTCTTTACGACCAATTTTAATCACTCTTTGTGATATGTTTGATCTTTGCCAAGAACGTGTATACGTTGCACATTGGTTTAGTAGGCCCCTAAACGCATAGACCTCTACACGCTTAGGACACATGCATCCGATTTCAGCCAAACCTCCTTAGTCGCCTCTTACGACATGCATGGCAGGTAACAGTGGTTCTATTCTTTACACCCCAAATTTGGGCCCCGTTAACCACTCGGGCAGACACGCAATACGAACTATAACTATTAATACACAGCATTGTTTATGTTGTCTTTCAAACCTAATAGATGTTGTGGAATGTTGTATAAATTCTGATCACTAAACATAATCATAGTCTATGAACATAGGGCCCTAACAAACTTTATGGGTATATTTGAGCAACAGAGCACTTGCACAATGTCTCTGACGGGGGCACTTGCACAATGTCTCTGACGGGGACACTTCCACAGTATTACCAACGAAGGCACTCGCACAGTGTGTTCGACGAGGACACTTGCACAGTGTCTCTGATGAGGGCACTTGCACAGTGTCTCTGACGAGGGCACTTGCACAGTGTTCTGACGAGGTACTTGCACAGTGTCTCTGACGAGGGCACTTGCACAGTGTCTCTGACGAGGCACTTGCACAGTGTCTCTGACGAGGGTACTTTACAGTGTTCTGACGAGGCACTTGCAGTGTTTCCAACAAAGGCACTTGCACAGTGTCTGACGAGGCACTGCAAGTGTTCAACAAAGGCACTTGACTAGGACAGCTCTTCGATAGACAGTGGATGGGAAAAGAAGGCCTGGACATCCAAATGAAACATGGAAAAAAACCGTGGAAATAGAGTTGATTGTAACCTGGCATGGGGAAAAAATGGTTAGAAAGGCAACATAACAGCAACATTGGAAATCTGTTATGGAAATCGTATGTGTCACACGAGACACGAAGAGGATATAGATAGATAACAATTAGTTGTGATTGACGTCAAGTACAATACAATATCAAATACACAAAGTTGTCTAGATGGTTCTTTTATGTGTCTATATTATAGATAAGAAGATAAGCAAGAAATTTATAGATACACACACACACACACACATATACATATACAGATTCTCTATTTTTTTCTCTTTCTTACCTTCTTTTTCTGCCCGAATCTCAATCTGAAATATAGTAATAGCAATACTAACAAGAGAACCACAAAACGTATAGAAGATACTCTATATACGTTATCGCTATCTCAGTATATTAGAAACGGTAAGGTAATAATATAAGTACATTACACATCGGAAATCGGAGAACGGCTAGGGACATTGATTATAAGAAAACCATGTCTTCATGCAAAAATCAGTAAGAATCGCTATGACTACGCATGAATTCCTGGTCGGTGAAAGCAAGAAGAAAAAGAATAAGGAAATTACATATCTAATAAAAGGAACCCATTTTCATACCATAAAGTAAATTGAATAATCTGGTGTTAGGCCCGTATTTTTCATTGACCATTAACACACTATGGTTTTCATTGACCATTAACACACTATTGTTTTCATTTACCATTAACACACTATTGTTTTCATTGACCATTAACACACTATGATTTTCATTGACCATTAACACACTATGATTTTCATTGACCATTAACACACTATGATTTTCATTGATCATTGACACACGATATATGATGTGGTCAATATTACGCCAGCAGCTTTCACTTCCAAGTACTTTTCTGGAATTATCGATATAAGGGAAGATTGAAGTAAAACAATGTGGCAAATTGCGAAAGAAGTAAAACTTCACTTCTCTTGTATCCTTTACTTGATAAAGGCCTTTTGGTCGAAACGTGGCTATGTATTGTCATTGTTTTTGTATTTTATAAAACTACAGCACTTTTTGTTACGTGTTTCGCCATTACTTTTCTGATAGACAATTGAGACTGTATGAACCTGAGAGTTATTACAATCGTAAACAATATTTCACTGCTACTTTGGAGTTGAACACGGACCCTATAAACCAACTAACCACTGCGCTATCTCGCCTCTCCTGTATCTAATACATAAATACAAACATTGACAGATGCTAGATCATTACTTGAGTAAATTAATATCAGCTTGTAATTAAATATAGCAATTACTGAAACATCAACTGAAACACTGCGACGTGCTCGCAATTAAATGTGCTAATCAATGGTCCCATTGATTCTCTCTCACACAAAAACAGAGATTAGGTAAATTTCAGTGTCATTTTTATTTTTACCTTATCCCGCTATGAATTCATATATCGTGATGGCGCCTAATATGGCGCCTCTAACAAATTTTTGCGTGAAGTATTTCTTGTTTTTTTTTATCGCCAATATTTCTTTCTATTCAAGCAAGCCGTACTTCGATTTCAGAAGTTCTTGTAATTTAGGTCAGAGAGTAAAAAGTTGGAGTTCTCTGTAGTCAATAGCTTACCATGTACACGACGAGTAAAGAGTTGGAGTTCTCTGTAATCAATAGCTTACCATGTACACGACGAGTAAAAAGTTGGAGTTCTCTGTAGTCAATAGCTTACCATGTACACGACGAGTAAAAAGTTGGAGTTCTCTGTAGTCAATAGCTTACCATGTACACGACGAGTAAAAAGTTGGAGTTCTCTGTAGTCAATAGCTTACCATGTACACGACGAGTAAAGAGTTGGAGTTCTCTGTAATTAATAGCTTACCATGTACACGACGAGTAAAGAGTTGGAGTTCTCTGTAATCAATAGCTTACCATGTACACACCGATACATTTTTGGGATCCAATCTGATCTTCAACCCCAAAATGTCCACGGCATGTTGTCACTAGCGCAAAGCGTTATCAACTTCCCTATCAACTTCCATATCAGTTTCCTATCAGCTTCCCTATCAGATTCCTATCAGCTTCCTATCAGCTTCCCTATCAGCTTCCTATCTCCTATCAGCTTCCCTATCTGTTTCCCTATCAGCTTCCCTTTCAGCTTCCCTATCTGTTTCCCTATCAGTTTCCCTTTCAGCTTCCCTATCAGCTTCCCTATCAGCTTCCCTATCTGTTTCCCTATCGGCGAAACCTTTCCATTTTATTATTCCATTTCGTTCCTACAAAAGTAATTTTTAAAAACAAAGACACAGTTCCTAGTTAAATATATATCTTGAATAATCATATATTTTGTCCTATATTATTAGTATAAATGTATTAGTATGTACGGTCATTGAATAGTCCTATATATAAATGTATTAGTATCAACGGTCATTGACTAGTCCTATATATAAATATATTAGCATGTATGGTCATTGAATAGTCCTATATATAAATGTATTAGAATGTATGGTCATTGAATAGTCCTATATATATGAAAAATACAAATCGTGGCATATCCTTTACAGGACGTAGCCAATAAACTTAGTAAACGAGTCGGTGATTGTCTAGGCACCATTTATACGTTCAGTAGTTTGTCATTGGTTTCTGAACGGTGAGGTCTATTTTTACCTTTTGTAAAATCCCACGGAAACGAATTTGCTTCCAAACTTGCCCACCGGGGGGAGGGGTGGAACCAGATACCTTGTGTTTGTGATCGAGCTTACTACCGCTTGAGCTACAGATACACACAAACAAATGTGGTTTTTGTGAACTCCATGTTCACAACAGAACATAGATATACAAATGCCACTTTTCACCTTCTTATTCCTAACCAAACAAAGCTACCACTAGATAGAGAAAAAGTAGCAGTAACTTAATTAATATTACACAATCAAAATACATTTATACATCAACAATACACATTAATATTACACAATTTAATACTAATTAAATTACACATCAACAATAAAATTAATTAATATTACACAATTCAACAATAAATTAATTATATACACATAACAATAATTATAATCAATCAACAATAAATTAATTAATATTACAAAATATAGAAAAAAACCAGAGCTGTAAGTTAATTATTATACAGAAAACAGAGAAAGGAATTAATAATGATAATATATTTTCTAGAATTAATTTACAAACAACATATATACTTATTTATAAAAAAAAATGGCGCACAAAGAAAATAGCGTAATCAATGTTATGTTACGGAGCGGAGAAATATTATTTGACAAACTGTGTGAAGTTAGTAAATATAGCAATGAACAGGTAAATATAGTAATCAAGTTTCCAGTTTTTTATACAAAAGTGGGAGTCAACAGGAGTTCGGGTCGATGTTATACGTGAGCTTATCAGAATGGAGGCCGAAGGGCAGGGCACTATAGTACAGTCTAACTCCCAACATTATGTGATTCTTGAAGTTCTATTGAGTCTTTGAACTCTGAAAATATTGGAAGAAAAATGTGGTTGTAGTTAGTTACATCCTTATTCTCATCTGATTTTATCCGACAAGTCAGAAATTCAATAGGGCGGGTGTTTCTCCAGGAAGATTCACAGCTAGAAATTTCAGTTAGTCAATCACTGATTTAATGTATGTTATTAGTTGATAGTTCCACCATTTTATGTTTGACTCTAACACATATTGCGGCTACATCTGCGCCTGCAGACAATCATGGACAAATAACAGATCCCCCGCATGAAGACAAACCTCACACACTTGACGACGGAGAAGTTGTTGAGTTGTTGATTAACTTGATGTTGGAGATGTTGTTAATTGAATTGTTATCTGAGATGTGGCTGTTAGTGCCAGACATATCATTAACTTTTACAAGAGTGGTGTATGACGAATAGTTAAAGTTAAGCTTTCAGGTGAAGGAGGAACACCATACTTATTATTTGCGTGGGAATGAGAGTGTGGAAGAGTGTGCTCAAAGGAGTGTACACTGAAGATGTGGAACTATAATTCGTTCCAAAATTCGTGATCATCTTTACCGACCGATGTAAAATCATCCACTTGACAGAAATTCTTGATTTTTACATTTTTATATAATTAACAGTGACGACCTTTCAAAAGTATTTTTTGCACACCCAAACCTTTAGTTCTGTAAGATTTTTATCGTACGTTATTACTAAAATTATAGCGATGTTGATTTGGTATACTTGTCGAAATTTTACAGTACGATTGTCAAGTTTGTCTATAACTAAGCATTTCCGTGTTCCACATGGAATTCAGTGTAAGTCAAAATCGGGAGTCCCGTGGAATTAATCAGTTCACAATGTATTCTAACGACTGTCATTGGCGTATGTACACAACATTTATTTTCATTTATAGAAGTGGAAGGTATCATTTGTTCACTATGTCACCTTTCTTTTTATAATATGTAATAGGGATACGCCTTTGCAAACATTCGCCACCATTTTGTGTATTACTGTAAATTCTAAACTTTGATTATCATTTTGTTGTGCTTATGCAAAGTTATATAACAAAAAACGTTTTTGCATCAACTAAGCTATCTACCAATTAGTTAAACATGGATTCGTAATGTCGTGAGGTATATAAGACTGCATGCAAAAATTACTTTTATCCATCAGGTAGATTTCGTACAAATTAAACCTTAGTGTGATCACGAATTTGTAGGTGGAAGTGATAATAGTAACAAATATGTAGCTAGACTAAATATAATAGTAACAAATATGTAGCTAGACTAAATATAATATTAGCAAATATGTAGCTAGACTAAATATAATATTAGCAAATATGTAGCTAGACTAAATATAATAGTAACAAATATGTAGCTAGACTAAATATAAACTCAAATATGTAACTAGACTAAATATAAAATCAAATATGTAACTAGACTAAATATAAACTCAAATATGTAACTAGACTAAATATAAACTCAAATATGTAACTAGACTAAATATAATAGTAACAAATATGTAACTAGACTAAATATAATAGTAACAAATATGTAACTAGACTAAATATAAACTCAAATATTTGATACTACTTTGTACCCGTGTAGTGCCGGGCTCGCAAGGGAAAGAACAGTACCACTGCGTCCTACAAGGCGTGTCACTAAAGGCGACTGAAGAAGGACCTAGGAAGCTACCCTAGTAAATAAAAAGCATCGCAGAAATCGGATGTGCTGGCCAACCTGTAGGCGCATAACTGACACAACGTACAATAGCTCTTATGATCTCATCACATGCAAATCACGTAGTTAGTAACAAGAAGTCGATATTGAGCTTTCAAAGAAGAAGAAGAAGAAGAATACTACTTAACAAATAAGTAAACAGGTTTGCATATCCTTTACAAGACTTTGCGAATCAACTCCAGCTTTTTAACGCTGTTTGTGATTTGTCTAGGCATTATTACGTTCAGTAGTTTGCCATTGCTTTCTGAACAGGTGGAATCGCAATCGTCCTTGTGTAAAAATCCACGCGAAAATGCACCAAACTGTCGCAGCATGATTCGAACTCAGAACGTCGGGTTAATGACCGAGTCACTATCCGAGGCCAAGACGCCACCGTAAATAGCTAACTCTACTTAAAATATAAGTAAATAGGATTTTTTACTTGTAGGCTGACCATTGCTGTATATTCTGAATGACCACGGCTGTTTGTACTGACTGACCACTGCTGTGCACTTACTGACCACGGTTATATGTACAGCTCAATATCTAAAAAGTGCGCACAGATGAAGAAAACTAACTGTGTTGCAACCAGATATGAAATGTTCAAATAACATTGTGTAAATGGTTGTATTTGATATTGCAAACATAATGTTGAGGAATACCATTGTTAGAAAATGCATTTTGTTTGTTGATTATTAACATTAGCCAGAGGACGAACACATACCATTTTGTGTTAGTTTCTTCTTCTTTTTCTTCTTCTTCAAACGTTCAATATCGACCACTTGTTAATCACTCTGTGTGATCTATATGTGATCTGAGCATAAGAGCGATTGTACGTTGTGCCAGTTATGCGCGACTACAAGTAGGCCAGCACATCCGATTTCTGCGATGCTTTTTATTTACTAGGTAGCTTCCCTAGGTCCTACATCAGTCGCCTCTACGACATGCCTTGTAGGTTGCAGTGGTACTATTCTTTGCTTCCCTTACCGACCCCGGCGTCACACATGCGTTGTGTTAGTTTAGTTATGTGTGTACATATTGTTTATTAGTTTACTTGCCTGTATGCATGAACTTGCTACTGTAGTTCAGTACATATATTCTTGTTTCATGTACATATAATCTTTGGTTACTATCGTTGCATGTGTACATACTGTTATTATACTTTAAATTTATGTCATATAAACGCCTGTTACTTTAATATCATGTGTATTATTAAAAAGTCTTAAATTCCATTTATAACAAATAATTATTTTTTGTACATGAACTTCTCTTACTGTCGCTGCATGTACACATGTACATACACATTTATTATTATGTGAACTGTTAGTTCTTGTTGTGAATTGTTGAGTTTATGAGACTGTACATACAACTTTACGAAGGACGGAACAGCACGGAACAGCGCAGAGGTTAATTCCTTTGCTTCGTAGATCCTTTGTCTGAGGCTCGCAATCCCAGGTTTGAGGTCGACCAGCCATCAACTGTGTAAAAGATTAAACTATGGTTCGTAAAGGTGACCAGTGTTGTGCTAACCACGTTAGCCATAGTATGATGTTGATCAAGATAGATACGGGCATAATATCATGTCCTCGAATATACCACAAGGTATGAAACTGGTTTTATCACATGTACTTGCTCCATGGTAAAACATTCTTGCAAATGACTTAAAATTAGAAGAAAAAAAAACAGATCATGGAAAAACAATAATTATTATTAGGCAGAAAACAAAAACTGCTGAAAACAAAATTATTATCTACAATCATCTCATTTTTATTTTGGATCCAGAACCACTTGAGCTATCAGCTCTTCAATTCGGTGCCACGAACACAGTAAATCTGGAGAACCTGTTGATTTTCTGCCAGCCTGCGAAATTGAACCGCACTCACAGGGGGCTTGTCACGCGTCGTCCAATGCGCTACGGACACTGGGTATTCGGGCACAATCATCTCATAAAACTATGAAGCAATATAGTTTTCAATATTTGAACAAAAATCACACATTTATATTTATTTGAATTTGTTGAAATCAAGAACAAAGACCCCCAGTCATTTCACTTGAAATTGGTCTCATGGATTTACAGATGTAATAGTTTGTTGGAACCTCCCATAACATGGAAATGTAGTCAGTTAGAACACACAAATGATGGATGCAGCAGGCCAGGTATACCAAACAGTTTAATAATAATAAGACACTTGTTTATTTCATGTGACATATTGTTTCCTTATATTTTTCTTTGTCTTCACTGGTAAACTTATGCAGTAATCTGCGATTAACATTTACTATTCCATTTCCATTTACAAATTAAACAATTAATGACAAATGCTAAATTTCCTGAGCCGCTTACGAAGTTATAAGTCCTAGAAGATACATCAACCATCTTTTCTCTGATTTCCGGATGCGATCAGTATTGTAGTCATTACCAGAATTATACACAGAAAAATAAGCAAGATAAAATGGAGGTTATTACTCTTAATTTATCTTAGTCTTTTCATGTTGAGACAGTCGGTAATATTCCATTCAACTTCTCGTGATCTGTCGCTTCTGCAGACAGTTGTTTCTGCACGAGAATATGCCGAGATAAAACAGGACAACATCACTGTCAAGTGTAAACCTATTTTTAAATGATATACTCAATCCAGGCCGGATTGTTGAGAACAAAACACACCCATTGTCAGTATATCATCCTGGCTGAAATGGAACAGTTTCACTCTCGTTTGAGTACATCATCAGCAATTTAGTTTTCTAAGCAATTCCATGGATTTCTTGACAACGCGTTTGTGTGTTCCATTTTATTTCTCATGTAAGTGTTCGAAATCGGTTTCAAGTTGCTTTAGGTAAGGACAAAATTACCGGATAATTTGAAACGCGCCTCTTTCTTCTAGTCCAGGGCAATTAGGATGTAACCACTACAACTTGTCTTCTCCTAGCTCAAAGTTTATGAACAACTAATCGGACGGACGGAAAACAACCAGGCTGTGATTTTTTTTTTTTTGGCTAGAATCTCTTCATATTTAGCTCTCTCCTTACCTTTTCACTGAATACATTTTTCTTATGAATGCTTGGAATATCATCTTGAATGAAAGAAATGATAAATACAAGGGAAGAAATCACATGAGCTATCTCTTGTATATGTTCAAAAGTGGTTTTAATTGGGAACTTATAGAGAACGATCTATAAAGCATTTGTTTAAATGATATTATGAAACGTTTTTTGTCATCAAATAATATAGAAATCAGATATTAATTTAGATACATTTATATATTATATGATATTGAACAATTTAAAGCAAATATGACTTAATTTCTGCTTTCAACAAGTTAACTAATCAAAATAATATAACAACAAGACACAGATTGATCTTTAGAATTTTATTTTTAATTATGAGAGCTCAGAAATAAAGAAACTTAATATCTAATATGCCCGTCTGCCCAGCGTGTTCGTAGCGCGTTAGACTACGGGTGACTATCCCTCCGTGTGTGCGGGTTCAATTCCGCGGGATGGCAGAAAAAGCCACAGATTACCCAGATTTACGGTGTTCGTGGCACCGAACCGAAGGGTTACGATGTCCATGGCACCGAGCCGAAGAGCTGAAAACTCAAGTGCTTCTGTATCGAAAAAAATATAAAAAAATATATAATATAATAAATAGAAAGATATATATCAAGATCGCGGATATTAAATACAAACACACAAACACAACACACACACACACACACACACATGCACAGAGAGAGAGACAGAGAGAGAGAGGGAGAGTAAAGAAGAGACTGATGACAAACTGGTTTTGTGTTTGTCACATCACAATACTGACGTTGTGTGGGTCTTGTGCGACATGGTCGATTCGGTTGATGGTAAAAAAATGCTTAATTGTATTTTTATAAAACATTTAATTAATGTGCGCGCATGTCATAAGAAGATTAATATTGGAGACCGTCGTGACAACATGAAATAGTAATACGAGAATCAGAAGACTACAGGAAGACAAAGCAATTATGAAACTTAGGGACGTGACCTGTGAGTGTATAACAGAACTGGTCAGAAACGTGTGTATCATGAAGTTGTGGATATACTTCATCTGCCTCAGAGTATCATATAGCAAGAATGATAGAGATAAAAACAGAGGTGCAATCTTTGTCTGAGTATCATCTACACTTAGCACAGTCTGTCAGGCAAATAAATTGTTTGTCTGAGTATCATCTACACTTAGCACAGTCTGTCAGGCACATAAATTGTTTGTCTAAGTATCATCTACACTTAGCACAGTCTGTCAGGCACATAAATTGATTGTTTGTCTGAGTATCATCTATACTCAAACACAGTCTGTCAGTCACACATATTGTTTGTCTAAATAACATCTATACTCAAACACAGTCTCAGACGGCACAGACAGGGACAGACACGACAAACAATAACTCGTTTATTACTTGCTAATATTTCCCGTGAAATGATTGTATATTTTAGTTGCGTGAATGGCCTACGTGACGTGGAATATTTACTCTGCTTTTTTCTCTCTTTTTCTTTATTTGTTCCCAACAATATCATTTATATTTTGTACTTTTCTGTCCATATTGTTTTCATCTTTACAATATATTTTAAAAAAACGTGTAATTTGAATCTCAAGGGTTGCAAATGTTTGCCATTTATGTCAGATTTCTGGCCGCCTGCTCTGCTGTTGGTAATGATGTTGGTGTCCTAGTCGTTTACAGACGTGAGATGTTGTCAGCACGCACTGTCGTTATGATAGCTGTCGTTTTTTGTTCTTGTCTCACTTGTGGTAATCGGTGATAGGTTATTGACAGAGCGATACACAGAGCAAGCATATGATGGCGTCGAAGCGTGAAGACGTTCACGAGAAAACTATTCATGGAATCGTTAATCACTACAGATGCTAACGTAGCGTGTCCTGGTCTTCTGAGATACAGGCACGATGAGATTGTAATCAAAGACAGAGAATAGATCTCGATTTGTAGCAACTCTGGGCACATAATGTTTACAAAAATGACCAGAATGATATAACAGTCGAATATCTATTCGGATTGAAGAATAACAGCAGAGAATATATTCAGAATATATTTGTTTTGTGTTTAGTTTTAGTTTAGTCGTCGGATCACCATCATTGCACTTCGAACAAATTAGTCCATAAGTGCTCCGATCTCTCCCTCAGTATGTCCATCGAGGTGTGGCGACTAACGACACCGGTTCTTTGTTGGTTTACAATTCTTCTTTGTCTACCAGCATAGCGTTCTTGTCGAGCTACACCACACTTAACTTTGAGTTAACTTAACTTTGGTTAGTGTTGTGGATTCGCCGCTATTACGTGAATCATGTACACGCCCTCTCTCCCTTAATGAATTTATAATATCAGCCTGGTCCATTGCTCGCCCGCTTTGGACAGCAGCTATACCTGCAAGCTTATCCGCACGTTCATTCCCCTTACACCTGCATGCCCTGGCACACAAATAAAACTGATCTTTGTCAGCTTGTTTTGTGTATAGAATTATAATAATTTCTAACTAAAGAGACACACAAGAGACACAAATGTATCATGTTTTTTTTATACTTGTTTAATATACTACTTTTCCCCCTCCACGTGGAGCATAGTGCCTCAACAGTTGTTCGCC
Organism: Arion vulgaris; assembly: GCA_020796225.1. Taxonomy (NCBI): domain Eukaryota; kingdom Metazoa; phylum Mollusca; class Gastropoda; order Stylommatophora; family Arionidae; genus Arion; species Arion vulgaris. Next base: position 30,170,870 of record CM036759.1, read on the forward strand.
ACTTTTTTCAGATCTGTTTTATTTATAACTTCCAAGAATAGTCTAGCATTCTTCAGTTTCTCAAGAAGACCAGTCTCCAGATCTGTTTAGGATGTTCCTTTTTCATTTTCCTTGTGGGTTCCACTTATGTGCTTTTTAGTATAATTTCACATTTCTTAAAGCGAAGGACACTCTGATCAAGTATTGGATAATTCTTAGTTATGTTATTACATCTGTCAATTGTCTCCGTTCCAGGCGGAATATAGCACTGCATCTTGTCACTAACATTTATAGAAGCTTTTCTATTAAACACTCCTCAGTTTCTAGGATTGGGTACAGCTTTCCCCCCGTCCCGTTCCATGCCATAACGTGTGTACGCCACTGATAGTGATTGATACGGAGAACACATAACATATCAAATTGTGTAACTGACACGACAAGATATGCTACCAAATATTCAAGATAGTAGGTAAAACTACTGAAAGATTTTTTTCCTTGCCGATTTGTCAATAAGAATTTTATAGCATTTGCTGAGAGTGTATAAGCTGCATTGAGTACACTACATGTAGATTCTAGCGATTTTTCTACCTTTGTTTTGAATACTGATTACTTAACGTCGTATCCAGGAAGTTACCCTGAACTGACGTCACCAATAGTTGATCGAATTGTGCGTCCTAAATTATTATAAATAATGATTAACTAGACGAAAGCCTGTCAGTAATGAAGGGGCAAACCTGATCATGTGATTGCTTTGTGATTCGTTAACTCTCTTTTCATCAAATGAAACAGATGTATTTGAAATATGAAAGTGTGTTTAAGGAACATTCAATAATATCAACATTAAACGTTTAATTAACTATAACAAAGATTCGTTTTTATAGTATTTAATAAAGTATATCATTATCAGATTCATATTATAACTATAACATTATTCTTATGTCTTCTGTGACGAGGTTTTTCAGCAGCTCGTAACTTTTAGCTTTAAATGCTTTCATTGCGCCAGATTTCTATATATTGCTCAACCCGTATCTACACAAGTGACACGACCACCTGATGAGAGTATTGCACAAAGTATGAACGTCATGGCTCCAGTAAAAATCCTAGGGATCGCCACGAAAATGGACTCGTGAACCAAGTGACGGAGTACAGAATAGAACACAGGACCGTTGGAACGTAAAACAAACCACTATACTTCTTCGTTCCAAAGACCCCCTTCTGTTTCTAGACGAACAATATCACAATCATTTCCAACGACCTCTGACCTCTTGGTAGGTGAGATGAAGCCTCTACACCTATCGGAGATGGATGAAAATACAGTGGTTGCGTGTACAAATTGCTCATGTTAAACATGTATCTTTCTTTTGTTGTTGCACCGCTACCGCGTTGCAGCCCAGTTTCGCGGTATTCTGTATTGTCTTGAGCTACTGAGATAGCATGAGTGATGTATATCTGTATCTTGTGGCATGAAATAGACACTCCATCCATCTATCCATCTTTTTTCTTCTCTCGTTATCCCATTTCGTCTTGATATTAAAGATATATTGTCAGCTATGAAAACGAAGGTAAGATGGGTGCCAACTAAAATATAAAATGTTAGATAATAAAGATTTAATTCCAAGCACATTCTCAGCATCACCAAGTAGCTTGTCTATGACTGAAACTTGACTCCCATGACAGCAGTACTGAAAAACTCTCTGTTCTGTGCAAATTGACCAACGTCAGAAGCAGTCATTCTCAGATTGTCAATGACATATTGCACCCATCGTCTTCTAGATCTTCCTCTCATTCTTCTTCCAGGCATCATTCCCCCCAAAGAACAATCTACAATCACAAATGTACTATAGAAACAAACATAAGAAATCTGTATGATTAAATTAAACATGTTGATCTCAAAGAAGAATTTATTCATATCGTTACATAACTGTAAACATAACACATCTTACCTTCTCATGCCACATTACAATCATAACGCTTCCCGCCCCTGTGTTGATGGGGTCTTTCAAGGGAAGCACAGATGTGTAACACTGCGACCTAGAAGTCATGTCGTTAAAGGCGGCCGAGATAGGGCCTAGGAAAGCTACCCTACTAAGAAAAAAGCGTCGCAGAAATCGGATGTGCTGGCCTACTTGTAGACGCATAACTGGCACAACGTACAATCGCTCTTAGGCTCAGATCACAAACACATCACAAAGAGTGGTTAACAAATGGTCGATACGGAGAGTTGGAAGAAGAAAAAAATAAAACGTTGAAACTAGAGCAAGCGACAAAAGGAAAATTATCTTAAAATGGTGTATTTATTTGTCTGTTGTTTCTGAAATGTTTAATTTTGAATTGATATGATTCCTTTCTTAAGAACAATATGTTAATTTAATCTAACACACTATCAATGATATTCAACGTAACACTTCCATCTTGTCATGTAATATCTATGTTCAAATGTGCACTACGTGTACGTCACGCCAATAGCACGTCTAAGTTAATGGGGTTATTCTCTGGACAGACCAAACATAATATACATATAGATTCCTGTTGTGAGCACACACAGAAACACTCACTCATATATAAATACATATTCCCGTTGTGAACACACACACATACATTCATATATATATGACAAATTATAATGACAAATGATATACTGTAGACACACGATTTTTGACACACGATTTGTGGATAATCAATGCATCTGTTAGATAATATGTTTCTCATATCCGTCGTTTGAAACATACAGTAGATGACTCAAATAACATGAACCCATGCTTACCTACAGTTGCGTACACGCTTTTAATAAACCATGAAAGATTCTTAGGGGAAAAAAATTACAAGTTGAGATAAATAGCAAATTACAATAAAAGACGGCTGAGTGGTTACAGGGGCCTAAATTTGAAGTGTAAAGAATAGAACCCCTGTTACCTGCCACGCATGTCGTAAGAGGTCACTAAGGAGGTTTAGCTGAAATCGGATGCACGTGTTTAAACGTGTAGAAGTCAATGCGTTTAGGGCCTACCAAACCAATGTGCAACGTATACACGTTCTTGGCAAAGAACAAACATATCACAAAGAGTGATTAACTTGGTCGTAAAGAACGAACGCAAAGAAGAAGATGTAGAATAAAAGAACACACTGTAAAAATGAAGAACACACCCCAGAGTAAAAAATAATATTCTCAGATTTAAAAAAAACCACATTTTTGTTATTATCCTGAACAAATAGATCTTATTGCTTGTTTGAAATTAACGAGATGTACCCAAATTGTGATTGAAATTGTGAATTATATATGGTTCTATAGACAGACACAATCTATCACTATATGTGTCGTGATATAATTATTAGTAGATTTTCTCTATAAGAAAACATACCGTTAAAATGAGAGGAATATCAATGCGTTAAAAAAACAAAACCATATAGTTATTTTCCCCCGTCATAATTCAATGATTGGTTGTCAAACCGGAAATACAAAAACGCCTGACACATGCCACGGACCAAGTTAGCTCCCTGTAGACAGTTACACTTAACCATGAAGGGGGGACGGGCAGTTGGTATTTTTAATTTAAAAATAGCTAGAGTGATGCACGTCATGGGAAAACTAAAGTGAGTGCGGTGTAACTCTCATCAGTGTACATACAACTCTGTATGCCCCTATCACTAGACACTACTTATTAGTATTAATTATTTCATTTTTCACTTACAAAAATGAATTTGTTATTTATTTATGTCTTGAGTCATAGATGATTTGTGTGATGTAAAACGTTAGAATGACTGATATACTGTGTAAGTTCAAAGTCAGTGTGACAGTCTTATTATCATAGATGTATGTATCGTTCTCCTCTGAACTCATTACTAAACAGTTTGTAAACATTTTCAAACATAAGAAAGAAAACATCAAGAGTGACAAATTTTACATATAAATTGTACCAAATTGGAAGGAGAAAGCGATATCGCACAAGCTTCCTTCTTCTTTTGTCGTCACACTGCTACCGGGTTGTTGCTCAGTGTCGTTGTTTTCTGTTTTTGTCTTGCGCTGTTCTGGTGGCTTGTGTGATTGTTATTTTTGCTCTTTCACAGGATTCTGCTACGCCATCTAACCATCTTTTCCGTGGTCTTCCTCTTGCCTTCTTTCCCCATGTTCTGTTGTAGAAGACGCTGTATACTGTGGAGTTTGGATTCATTCTTATTAAGTGGCCAAACCACTTCATTCTTTGTTTATCTATGTAATTCAAGCATGGTTTTGTGCCAACTTTCTTTCTTATGCTGATGTTGGTGATTCTGTCTTTTCTTGTGTTGTTGGTAACTTTTCGCAGGCAACGCACTTCACATGTAGTTATTTTTTATGACTGCGCTTTGCTCAATGTCCATGTTTGCCTCTGATAACACAAAGTAGGTATAAAAATGCTGTTGATCATCTGTTGCTTAGCTGCCTGGGAAATTTTTGGGTGCCTTAACATGGGGCTAGCTGGTAGGTTACAGCATTTGCTTTTGCACTCTAGCCTCTATCTCTCTATCCAGTTTTCCGTCTTCTGTGAATATGCTTCCAGGATATTTGAATTCTTTCACTTGGTTTATTTTAGTGCCATTGACATGGATGTCTAGATATTCCACAAGCTGATAAATGAAAATCGTGACATATCCCTTACATAACTTTGCCATCAACCACAGTAAACGAGTCGTCAATTTTCTAGGCCCCCACTTATACGTTCAGTAGTTTGCCATTGCTTTCTGAAGGGTAAGGTCTATTCTTATCTTATCTTATCTTAACAACATTTGCCGTGAAGAGTCGTGGAAAGAGTTAGTTTCTATCTTGTGCCAGGTGTGTTGCGCTTGACGTTGTCAGTCCATGCTTTCGCAGTGACTCTGAGATGTTATCTATCAATCGTGTTCTTGGCCTGCCTCGTGCTTTGCGCTCTGAGTGTCTATTGTTACCGTTCGTAAAAATCCACGCAGAACAAAATCGCTTCCAAAGTGCCGGCCGCGGAGTTGGAACCAGGTACGCTTGGGTTTTGACCGAGCTCACTACAGCTTAAACTACAGACGCCGACCGCTGATATATAGATCCGAACATATACACACATGCGCACACACATACACAGACAAATTAGTTATGAAGCAGTATGTATAAACATAAGTTATGTAATCGTCTAATCATATTGCGCATAAAACCGTTGGAAATATGAATAATGATGACACAAAAACTCGTCATTAACAGAGTACTTGATTATTACTCAAGCACTATACATAACTGACTCACATATACATTTATATAGAAATATCTGATTTGATTATTATAAAGAAGGTTTATATGATGAATATGGCATTAGAAGGGACAGAAAAGGCTCATACTGCCTTGTTTTCACTGAAAGATTATCTGACTATCATGGATTTTAGTACCAATAAAGCAACTGCAATGTGTCATATTTATGTAAAATATATTTGTCATATATGTGTTAAACATATGTGTCATAGATGTGTAAAACATGTGTGTCGTAAATGTATGTTAAACGTATTTGTCATATATGTGTGTAAAATCATTGTGACGACAAAAGAAGAAGAGGAAGACCACGGAGAAGATGGATTCAGGATGTAACTGATGGTTTGAAATGACGGCTGCAGAGGCAGGACATTTGGCCTATGAGAGAGAAATTCCGGAGGGCTGTTGGGGTGGCAAAGTTCTGCTCAGTACAAGCTATTTAATGATGATGAAAACATGTGTGTCATAGATATGTAAAAGATATTTGTCATAGATATGTAAAAGATATTTGTCATAGATATGTAGAAGATATTTATCATAGATTGTAAAAAATATTTATCATAAATGTAAAAGATATTTGTCATAGATATGTAAAAGATATTTGTCATAGATTGTAAAAATATTTGTCATAGATATGTAAACAAATTGTCATAGATTGTAAAAGATATTTGTCATAAATGTAGAAGATATTTATCATAGATATGTAAAAGATATTTATCATAGATATGTAAAAGATATTTGTCATAGATATGTAAAAGATATTTGTCATAGATATGTAAAAGATATTTGTCATAGATATGTAAAAGATATTTATCATAGATATGTAAAAGATATTTGTCATAGATATGTAAAAGATATTTGTCATAGATATGTAGAAGATATTTATCATAGATATGTAAAAGATATTTATCATAGATATGTAAAAGATATTTGTCATAGATATGTAAAAGATATTTGTCATAGATATGTAAAAGATATTGTCATAGATATGTAAAGATATTGTCATAGATATGTAAAAAATTGTCATAGATATGTAAAAATATTTGTCATAATATGTAAAAGATATTTGTCATAGATATGTAAAAGATATTTGTCATAGATGTGTAAAAATATTTGTCATAGATGTAAAAAATTTTGTCATAGATGTGTAAAAGATATTTGTCATAGATGTGTAAAAGATATTTGTCATAGATATGTAAAAGATATATGTCATAGATGTGTAAAAGATATTTGTCATAGATGTGTAAAAGATATTTGTCATAGATATGTAAAAAAATTTGTCATAGATGTGTAAAAGATATTTGTCATAGATATGTAAAAGATATTTGTCATAGATATGTAAAAGATATTTGTCATAGATATGTAAAAGATATTTGTCATAGATATGTAAAAGATATTTGTCATAGATATGTAAAAGATATTTGTCATAGATATGTAAAAGATATTTGTCATAGATATGTAAAAGATATTTGTCATAGATATGTAAAAGATATTTATCATAGATATGTAAAAGATATTTGTCATAGATATGTAAAAGATATTTGTCATAGATATGTAAAAGATATTGTCATAGATATGTAAAAAAATTGTCATAAATGTAAAAGAATTTGTCATAGATATGTAAAAGATATTGTCATAGATATGTAAAAAATGTGTCATAGATATGTAAAAAATTTCATAGATATGTAAAAAATTGTCATAGATATGTAAAAAATTTGTCATAGATATGTAAAAAATTATCATAGATATGTAAAAAAAGATATTTTGTCATAGATATGTAAAATAATTGTCATAGATTGTAAAAAATTGTCATAGATTGTAAAACACAATTCAGAAAAACAAAGTTAGATATGTAAAACAAATTAGATATTAAAAAATAAATATCTTAGATAAGATTAGTCTAGATATTAAACACAAACTTTAATAAAAAAATTTGTATGGAATGACAATATTAATAGACTGTAAAATCAATATTTAAATGTAAAGATAATTCTGTCAAATGATACAAAAGAACATGGAGGGAAAGAATTGTCTAGAATTAACTAGATCAGTTGTCCATAGATATCGTAAACGTATTTGTCTAGATAGTAAAAGTTTTGACTGGTATGTAAAAGATATTTGTCATAGATATGAAAAACATAAGATGGTGTATAAAGACAGATGACAAGATTGTAAGATATGTTAGATCTCAAAGATATTTGTCATAGAATTAGATTATGTCATGACAGTAAGAAGCTATAGGTGTTCTACGATATGAAAGATATATTCATGTATGTAAGTAGGTTCAAATTTCGCGATGGCAGAAAAGATATATTCATAGATTTACAATGTTCACTAGATATGAAGATTAGATGTATGAAAACAAATGGACAAGAATGAAAAGTAATGTCTAGAGATGAAAAAAATGGTACCTGTTTAAAGAATTTGCATATATTACTATGTTCTAGCTATGTTTAAGATTGTTAGTAGTAACATCGTTGTCATTATATATTTGATTTGTAAATCACAATGGTCAAGATTATGTAAGTATATATCATGCCTTTATGCTGATCATTTATGAAAATTTAAAAACCCATTATCTCATGATAGTCAATGTGTCTATATGTAAAGAAAGTATAGTTTAAAAACAAATGTCATTACATTGTAAAGAATATTGTAATAAATATAAACAAATGTGTTCATAGATATTCTATTGTCACAGACTATAATACAAATGGCATGAAGTAATTTGTCATAATATGTAAACTGTGTCATGATAATTTAAATATAGTCATGTATGAGCCCAAGATATTTGTCTTTGTCAAAAGTTCATTTCTAGTATATTCTAGTATATTCTAGATATTGAAGATTTTAGACAGATATATAAAATATTTCATAATATCTAATGATTTTGTTGATTTATGTGTGCAGATATGTGAATGATTTTTCTAGATATAAAACAATTTAAATAGAAAAGATAGGAAGATATTTAAATGTTGTAAGATTGTAGATATTTATCTGAATAGTTTGCAAGATAGTAAGATATGTCTTCAGAAGTAAAGATATATTCATAGATATTACCAAGATATATCCATGTATTACAGATATTTGTATGATATGAAATATATATTCATAGATATGTAAAGAATATGTTTAGATATGTAAAGATATAGTCATAGATAGTAAAGATATATGTCATAGATATGTAAAATATATATGTCATAGATATGTAAAAGATATATGTCATAGATATGTAAAAGATATATGTCATAGATATGTAAAAGATATTTGTCATAGATATGTAAAAGATATTTGTCATAGATATGTAAAAGATATATGTCATAGATATGTAAAAGATATTTGTCATAGATATGTAAAAGATATTTGTCATAGATATGTAAAAGATATTTGTCATAGATATGTAAAAGATATATGTCATAGATATGTAAAAGATATATGTCATAGATATGTAAAAGATATTTGTCATAGATATGTAAAAGATATATGTCATAGATATGTAAAAGATATATGTCATAGATATGTAAAAGATATATGTCATAGATATGTAAAAGATATATGTCATAGATATGTAAAAGATATTTGTCATAGATATGTAAAAGATATTTGTCATAGATATGTAAAAGATATATGTCATAGATATGTAAAAGATATATGTCATAGATATGTAAAAGATATATGTCATAGATATGTAAAAGATATATGTCATAGATATGTAAAAGATATTTGTCATAGATATGTAAAAGATATATGTCATAGATATGTAAAAGATATATGTCATAGATATGTAAAAGATATTTGTCATAGATATGTAAAAGATATATGTCATAGATATGTAAAAGATATATGTCATAGATATGTAAAAGATATATGTCATAGATATGTAAAAGATATATGTCATAGATATGTAAAAGATATTTGTCATAGATATGTAAAAGATATTTGTCATAGATATGTAAAAGATATATGTCATAGATATGTAAAAGATATTTGTCATAGATATGTAAAAGATATTTGTCATAGATATGTAAAAGATATTTGTCATAGATATGTAAAAGATATATGTCATAGATATGTAAAAGATATATGTCATAGATATGTAAAAGATATTTGTCATAGATATGTAAAAGATATATGTCATAGATATGTAAAAGATATATGTCATAGATATGTAAAAGATATATGTCATAGATATGTAAAGATATGTAGAATGTAAGATATTGTCATAGATATGTAAAAGATATTTGTCATAGATATGTAAAAGATATATGTCATAGATATGTAAAAGATATATGTCATAGATATGTAAAAGATATATGTCATAGATATGTAAAAGATATTTGTCATAGATATGTAAAAGATATTTGTCATAGATATGTAAAAGATATATGTCATAGATATGTAAAGATATTTGTCATAGATATGTAAAAGATATTTATTGTATAGAAAATGTAAAAAGATATATGTCATAGATATGTAAAAGATATATGTCATAGATATGTAAAAGATATATGTCATAGATATGTAAAAGATATATGTCATAGATATGTAAAAGATATATGTCATAGATATGTAAAAGATATATGTCATAGATATGTAAAAGATATATGTCATAGATATGTAAAAGATATATGTCATAGATATGTAAAAGATATATGTCATAGATATGTAAAAGATATATGTCATAGATATGTAAAAGATATATGTCATAGATATGTAAAAGATATTTGTCATAGATATGTAAAAGAAGATTGATTTGTCATAGATATGTAAAAGATATATGTCATAGATATGTAAAAGATATATGTCATAGATATGTAAAAGATATATGTCATAGATATGTAAAAGATATATGTCATAGATATGTAAAAGATATATGTCATAGATATGTAAAAGATATATGTCATAGATATGTAAAAGATATATGTCATAGATATGTAAAAGATATATTTTCATAGATATGTAAAAGATATATGTCATAGATATGTAAAAGATATATGTCATAGATATGTAAAAGATATTTGTCATAGATATGTAAAAGATATATGTCATAGATATGTAAAAGATATTTGTCATAGATATGTAAAAGATATATGTCATAGATATGTAAAAGATATTTGTCATAGATATGTAAAAGATATTTGTCATAGATATGTAAAAGATATATGTCATAGATATGTAAAAGATATTTGTCATAGATATGTAAAAGATATATGTCATAGATATGTAAAAGATATATGTCATAGATATGTAAAAGATATTTGTCATAGATATGTAAAAGATATATGTCATAGATATGTAAAAGATATATGTCATAGATATGTAAAAGATATTTGTCATAGATATGTAAAAGATATATGTCATAGATATGTAAAAGATATTGTCATAGATATGTAAAAGATATATTTTCATAGATATGTAAAAGATATTTGTCATAGATATGTAAAAGATATTTGTCATAGATATGTAAAAGATATATGTCATAGATATGTAAAAGATATTTGTCATAGATATGTAAAAGATATTTGTCATAGATATGTAAAAGATATATGTCATAGATATGTAAAAGATATTTGTCATAGATATGTAAAAGATATTTGTCATAGATATGTAAAAGATATTTGTCATAGATATGTAAAAGATATTTGTCATAGATATGTAAAAGATATTTGTCATAGATATGTAAAAGATATTTGTCATAGATATGTAAAAGATATTTGTCATAGATATGTAAAAGATATTTGTCATAGATATGTAAAAGATATTTGTCATAGATATGTAAAAGATATTTGTCATAGATATGTAAAAGATATTTGTCATAGATATGTAAAAGATATTTGTCATAGATATGTAAAAGATATTTGTCATAGATATGTAAAAGATATTTGTCATAGATATGTAAGAGATATTTGTCATAGATATGTAAAAGATATTTGTCATAGATATGTAAAAGATATTTGTCATAGATATGTAAAAGATATTTGTCATAGATATGTAAAAGATATTTGTCATAGATATGTAAAAGATATTTGTCATAGATATGTAAAAGATATTTGTCATAGATATGTAAAAGATATTTGTCATAGATATGTAAAAGATATTTGTCATAGATATGTAAAAGATATTTGTCATAGATATGTAAAAGATATTTGTCATAGATATGTAAAAGATATTTGTCATAGATATGTAAAAGATATTTGTCATAGATATGTAAAAGATATTTGTCATAGATATGTAAAAGATATTTGTCATAGATATGTAAAAGATATTTGTCATAGATATGTAAAAGATATTTGTCATAGATATGTAAAAGATATTTGTCATAGATATGTAAAAGATATTTGTCATAGATATGTAAAAGATATTTGTCATAGATATGTAAAAGATATTTGTCATAGATATGTAAAAGATATTTGTCATAGATATGTAAAAGATATTTGTCATAGATATGTAAAAGATATTTGTCATAGATATGTAAAAGATATTTGTCATAGATATGTAAAAGATATTTGTCATAGATATGTAAAAGATATTTGTCATAGATATGTAAAAGATATTTGTCATAGATATGTAAAAGATATTTGTCATAGATATGTAAGAGATATTTATCATAGATGTGTAAAATATATTTGTCATAGATATGTAAAAGATATATGTCATAGATATGTAAAGATATTTGTCATAGATTGTAAAAGATATTTGTCATAGATATGTAAAATGATATTTGTCATAGATATGTAAAAAATATATGTCATAGATATGTAAAGATATTTGTCATAGATATGTAAAAGATTTTATCATAGATGTGTAAAACATGTGTGTCATAGATGTGTAAAAGATATTTGTCATAGATGTGTAAACCACAATTCAGGAAAAAAACAAAGTTACACAGCAATGATCAGAATTAATTAAAACAATAAATATCTTAGACTAAGGTTAATCTACGGTGTATAAACACAGAACACTTTAATAAACAAAACTGTAGGGAATCGACACATACTCTAACTAGACTCTTCAATATTTAAATGAAAGCAATCAATGTCTGCGCACATCGAATACCACAATAGAAACATGGAGGGAAACGATTTTTACACACACTAGATGCCCAGTTGTCCGTTATGTCCGTTCGGCCACAACGTCGAATTTCTGTCTAAGAGAGCTATTAGTTTGAGCTGGGTGGATAAGGAATCGATTGTGTCGGGAGTTGAACATCAAACGATGGTGTGCATAACCAGACCAGATGACAGGCACTGTACTACTGTTACATCTCAAAATTTTGGATAAGCAATTTGGACTCGCCGACCAGTTAATGAAGCGTTTCCAGCGTGTTCGTAGCGCGTTGGACTACGGGTGACTATCCTCTGTGTGTGCGGGTTCAATTCCGCGGGATGGCAGAAAAAGCCACAGATTCCCAGATTTACGGTGTTCGTGGCACCGAACCGAAGGGTTACGATGTCCATGGCACCGAGCCGAAGAGCTGAAAAGCTCAAGTGCTTCTGGATCGAAAAAAAAAAAAAAATTGTACCTTGTTTAATCATGACATTTTTGCATTATTTTCTTGTCCTTGTCTATGTTATCTAGTTGTTAGTGAGTTCATTGTTTTCATTCTCCTTTATTTGGTTCACTCTCACAAAGCAGCAAGTTATGTTTGTATTATCTATTGCCTTTACTGCTGTATCATTTATTGAATATTTTAAAAACCCTATTTATCTCTGTGGTCCATGTGTCCCATAACCAGATCGTATAGTTTATAACTTAAAAGTATTACATTGTAACATGCAACATTGTAATCAAATATCAAACACACTTTGTGTTCCACGTATATATTTCTCTTGTACAGCTATACGTTACATATGGCCTGCAAGTAATTTCTCTATACCGCTCTATCCTGGACAATCTCTACAATCTCGTCCATGTAATTGAGCCCAATATTTCTTGTCTTTCTCAGCAAAGTTCATTTCTATGTATATTCTATGTATATTCTATGTATATTTGATCAATTTTAGACAGATATATACACACACTCATGTATCTATAACACTAATGGATTTTATTGCATTTTTGTGTGCAGACTGCCTGAATGATTTCTTCTAAGGAAATCAACAACTTAAATGAGAAAAATAGAGAACATATTTAAACTGTTGTAAGATTCTCTCTTTGTGTAGCTTGTAGTTTGCAGAACGCCGTTGTCTTCGCAGTCATCACGAACGACTCTTGGTATATTGCCAGTTCTCCAACTTCTTCCATTTCAATATTTTGTTTAATGATCGGTTTTCCCAATTGGCTTGGGACATTGTTTGATTGACATTACAACGAAGTAATTTTAGTGCTAGATTTGTACAATATCAATGAAAGATTGTGTTCATGCTGTCGTTTGACACCTACAAATATGGAACACATCGGAATCTTGCTAATTTGCAAGCCCCAGATAGTCACGAAATCTTGTCACTCACTGTCGATCGTCCTGTCGCCGTGTACAGTAATAACTGTACCCACTGTCAATAAGCAACTCTCACCAGCAACCAAATTATGGGATTATCAGTGGTGGGGCACAACTATAGTTCGTTCCAAAATTCGTGATCACACTAAGGTTTAATTTGTACGAAATCTATCTGATGGATACAAGTAATTTTTTGCATGCAATCACGACGTTACGAATCCATGTTTAACTAATTGGTAGGTAGCTTAGTTGATGCAAAAAACATTTGTCTCACCAGTTGCAACAACTCAGTTTTGAAATTGTTGCAACAAAACGATATATTTTCTTTTGCAAGCCACGCCATGATGTCTTGTTTTGTGCTTGATGAGGTGGGAATTTTGTCTGCATGCGCCACTACATTATGATAGGAGGCATTGTCCATCATAATACACGACGGCCTATCCAGAGCAGGTAGAAGTGTGTTCGCTAACCAATCCCTGAAAATAAGTCCGTTCATTTCGGTGTGATAGTCCCTACCATCTGTAGACAGTGCTTGGAAAAGAAGTTCTGCGCCACTGACAAGACCATTTGCTTTGCTGCCTGCATGACATATCACAATGCGTTGCCCTTGCTGCTTGGAATTTCCCTTTTCTTAGTTCCGTCTAGTGATTGCCATTCGTTATCAAACGTATGGTGAGCATATACCCACGATTCGTCCAGATATACAATATCGTAATATTCCGTCCTACTCTTCCGTATCTCCGCAGATATTTGCATCGTGCAGCTATCAGATGCGTTTTCTCACAAACTATATTCCGACCTGTACTAGATTTCCGAAAAGTGAAACCGCTGCACCTAACAACTCTTCATAAGGCGGTTTTAGATATATCAATATCACAATGAATTCGCAGACGTGATTTCAATTTAGGTAGTGTAACCACATAATTTGCCTTAAACATTTTATGAATCTCTCTCATAATAACATCTTTATCGAAATCGACAATTTTCCGTTTCCGGCCTTTTCTGTGTTCCTTACGTTCATCACTACAGTCCTGTTCTATCCAACGGCAAAATGACATTCTACTTATACCAAGAGCATGTTGTGTTCTCCTCTTCGGGTCTTGTAAGTTGTGATATAAACCAAGACGTCTGACTTCTCTGCAGAAGTAGATATACAGTTGTGCAGTCACCTTCTGCATGGTAGTGAATTGACACTTCAAACTCATTTCTAATACTGATAATAAAATGGTACCTTCCACTTCAAGTAATGCAAATAAATGGTTTGTGACACGCCAATGACAATCTTTCACATAAGTGTGAAATGATTAATTTCACGGATTTCTGATTTTAACTACTGCTGAATTGCACGTGGAGCGCACATTGGCATCTTGACATCAATACTTCACTTTCGTACCGTTAACATTCTAAATTCATACCAAATCAACATCGCTGTTAAATTAGTAATAACATATAACTCAAATCTTACATAACTAAAGGTTTGGGATGGCAAAAATACTTTTGGAACGTCGTCACTGTTACCTATATAAAAATGCAAAAATCAAGAATTTTGTCAGATGGAGGATTTATATCGGTCGGTAAAGATGATCACGAATTTTGGAACGAACTATAACAGCTCTTTCTGTAGGATAACAGACACGGTAGAAGCTTCTACCAGAGAAACGCACTACACACTACACGATGGTTAGCTGTTGTGCATGCAACATATGCGAATCTGACACAGATAGATCGAGGACTTAGTGAAGTGGGTACTGAGTCCAGGGATTTGTTGGAGCCCAGGAAAGAATGTAGTTGAGAGGTTTGTTACCCGTTTCAGTGACATTTAAGTCAACAATGGAAGCCCCAACAAGGCCCTTGACCGGTCCTGCTAATCTCTAAATGTGATAGGCAGTAGACCGTTCCCTATGTACTCAAGCCTTTTCTTGTGGCCACGTGTTTAGCTAAGGATAAGCGACCAGCGGAAAGAGAGTTAAAGCACACATAAAGATTATATAACACTGCCTATGATTGGCCGATCGACTCTTCAGTAATACCGAGGTGGCGTATAACACGCCAAACGATTGGTTTATTTTCCAGCAATGGTAATGTGTATTTGAACGGAAACCACAAGATATGGAGTCGGAGTTAATGAATCTAAGCTTTGGCAGTTTGAGTGAGGTGCGGTCAGTAGTCCTGTAACTGACATAATGAATCCAGGGTATGGTGCGATCAGTGTGTTATCTGATATTTCTCTGGCAACCTGTTGTTGGTTACTCAAACCATTTTAATCTGACCAGTGCCCACCATATCTATTTAGATTTAGTACCATCTGTAACAAATCTGCAATAGTTTGTGTTTAAATGTTTTAAAGCGATGAATTAAGTACATTGCATCAAGTTCACTCATATGGCTCGATCTCTGTGTGTCGAACTATCATGATACAAGTCTAAAGTGTTGCACAAAGCACGCACTCTGTAGCTCTAGCAGCATTCCTATAGATTGTAGACAATAATGTACAAGTGACGATGCTATCTAGATTTGAACTCATGACCTTCAGAGCACAAGGCAAGCAGTTTGACCCCTTCCCCACATAAACCTATATTGTACTATTTGCACTATGTACTATTTGACCATCGACGAAGTGGGTGAACTGGCAAGAGACAGGGCGAATTTCAGATGTGCTGCAAAGAGAGCAACGTCCTATAAAGGATACGCACCTTGATGATGATGCCATGATGATACACCGAGACAATTATTTCTCCATTTCTTGATGTTTCCTTTCCCACTCCATTCTCTATTAGATCTCTGACTTTCCACTTATCTCTTAGATCTTCCGACTTTCCACTTCTTCTCTATTAGATCTTTCCGACTTTCCCCACTTCATTCTCTATTAGATCTTTCCGACTTTCCCCACTTCATTCTCTATTAGATCTTTCCGACTTTCCCACTTCATTCTCTATTAGATCTTTCCGACTTTCCCCACTTCATTCTCTATTAGATCTTTCCGACTTTCCCCACTTCATTCTCTGTTAGATCTTTCCGACTTTCCCACTTCATTCTCTATTAGATTTCGATTCCACTTCATTCTCATTAGATCTTTCAACTTCCTTCATTCTCTATTAGATCTTTCAGACTTTCCTCACTTCATTCTCTATTAGATCTTTCAGACTTTCCTCACTTCATTCTCTATTAGATCTTTCCGACTTTCACTTATCTCTATTAGATCTCTCCGCTTACTTCATTCTCTATTAGATCTTTCAGACTTTCAGTTTATGGTAATTTCTCATTCAAATTGTCAATATTTGATTTGTTTCGATTGTTTTAATATTGTCCCAGAAATATCATCTTTAGTTAGTTCATCAATATTGTCCGAAATATCATCTTAGTTAGTTCATCAATATTGTCCCAGAAATATCATCTTTAGTTAGTTCATCAATATTGTCCAGAAATATCATCTTTAGTTAGTTCATCAATATTGTCCCAGAAATATCATCTTTAGTTAGTTCATCAATATTGTCCAGAAATATCATCTTTAGTTAGTTCATCAATATTGTCCCAGAAATATCTTTAGTTAGTTCATCAATATTGTCCCAGAAATATCATCTTTAGTTAGTTCATCAATATCGTCACAGAAATATCATCTATAGTTAGTTATCATGTCAGAATATCATCGAGTTAATTCTTCAATATCGTCAGAAATATCATCAAATTAATATCGTCAAATATCATCTGTAGTTAATTCTTCAATATCGTCACAGAAATATCATTTAATCTTCAAATCGTCTAGAAATATCATCTGTAGTTAATTCTTCAATATCGTCACAGAAACATCATCTGCGGTGAGTTCATCAATATCGTTATAGAAATCGTTTAGGGGCCTACCACACCAATGTGCAACGTATACACGTTCTTGGCACAGATCAAACGTATCACAAAAAGTAATTAAAATTGGTCGTAAAGAACGAACGCAAAGTCATAGAGATATCATCTGTAGTGAGTTCATCAATACCATCACATAAAGACCATCTGTACTTAGTTCATCAAAACTACCATGTCTGACTGATGGAGCACATCAAGTTTCTGTCTCAGTACTACCATGTCTGACTGATGGATCACATCAAGTTTCAGACATTAGTACTAGTCAAGCTATACTTAACGAAAGTAATCTCCTACTTTAGACGCCAACACGACCTGTCATTTTCAGTTAAAAAGATGGCCGTATTCAACTGTTCCTGCTGCTCATTTCCGGTATGATCTTGTCGTCTGGGAAAACAAGAAAACAGTTCAGCATAAAATGCTACAATTAAACCTTATCAAGGGGGCACGATGGGGCCACAATTAAACCTTATGAAGGGGTCCGACTGGCCGTTGTAATTACTGATTAACAATCTAATTCCGCGCCAAACAGGGGACATGCCTTTATAAAAGGACTACCAGAAATCGATTCTGTTCACTTTTTAAAATATTTTTTAAGGCATGTTTATGTGTTTAGCTTAATATAATTAACAATAACAATATTATGTTTCTTATCTGTTGGCTAGCACAACCTATTGTTTTATCTAATGTTATCATTTGTGTTATTTGTTATAGATACACCCGAGACTTTAGATATGTTTTATGATGTCAAAGTACCATTGTCTCTGTGGCGAATAGGTTATGTGCTCACCTCTAGTTCCAAATGTACACGGTTCGCTCCCTAGTGGAGCTATCCAGATATTTTCCCGTAGATCACTGATCTTAGTGTAGGTGAGATCAAGTTCCTGGTCCTTTCGGAGATGGACGATAAAATGTAGGTCTCGTGTTCAATTTGAGCACGTAAAGGAACACTTGACAGTTCAAAATGGAGAAGAGCAGGCTGGAAAGCTGCTGCCAGGTCAAAATTCATTCAAAAAATAAAAATTTAATTCCTACAAAATATTTTGCTGCAGCTTCTAAATTACATCGTTGACCCTCGCCAGGGCTACGGAATTCGTCCACTGCCGCTGAGATCTTTCTGTGTAAGGAAGAGATAGGGACCGCATGGTTACACACCGAAGTGAAATGATGAATGGCATATCAATGAATCAATTAACCAACATATGATGGTCTTTATAGTGTAATTAGGGATGTTGTTGTCAAGAGGTAAAAACGTTTGACGTTCAACAAGAAGAGACAAGATTCACTTTCTCACTTAAACACGCCGCATTCGACGTAGCAACTGACTTGCTGAGTTAGATTAAGTTAAAGTGAACTAGTAAAAAAACGATATCCACATCGTCTACAAAGCTAATAGAGCCTACTATTCTTGTTCTATCAGTACACATCTCTATACCAACATAGAAATAATAACCATTTATCATACCATAAGCTTTATTAGGGAAGACAGTGTTAGACTCATATCTTTCATTGATCATTGGCACATGATGGTGGACGTGGTCAACAACAAGGTGGTCACCTTTATTTCACAATGCTTTTCTGGCACCCAGTTCACGCTAGGTAAGCCTGAGAGCTTGACACAAATTCCACTGTCACCGTGGAATTGAACCCGAACAACGCGCAAAAGAAGTGAATGCACTGAGCCACTACGTTATCGCGGATATCTCACCAGTATATACTGTTTGATTATCTTAAGAGTTTATAGAAAGAGACGGCCGAGTGGTTACCGGGGCCCAAATTTGGGGTGTAAAGAATAGAACCACTATTACCTGCCACGCATGTCGTAAGAGGCGAATAAGGAGGTTTGGCTGAAATCGGATGCACGTGTCCTAAACGTGTAGAAGTCTGCGTTTAGGGGCCTACCAAACCAATCTGCAACGTATACACGTTCTTGGCAAAGATCAAACATATCACAAAGAGTGATTAAAATTGGTCATAAAGAACGAACGCAAAGAAGAAGAAGGAGGAAATAGAAAGAGAGAAAGGTTGGTCGCAAAAGAAACATACCAAATATTGGAATAGAAATAAATTTTAATGAATTGGAAGTGAGATTTTGAGACAAATTAACATCAAGAAACAAATAATAATAATAATAATAATTCCTCTCGTACCGATACGCGTTTAGGGCCTGCAAGCAATTTCTCCGTACCACTTTATCCTGGGAAACTTGCTCAATCTCCTCCATAGAACTGAGACCGATATTTCTTGCCTCTCTCAGCAACGTTCGTTTCAGAGTCTCCTTAGGCCGTCCTCTCTTTCTTGAACACTTTGCATTCCACTTCAATGCATGCTTCGATATTCGTTGATCATTTCTTCTCAAAGAAACAAAGCATTTTAGACGAAAAAAACTCAACTGGATTGAGAGAGAGATTTTACGAACAAAAGTAACATAAATAATGATAGAAATAAGAAAACATGCAATGTGCTATTACTTGGCGAACTAAATAAGAAATGTAGAGTTATATCCTTATTTCGTTCGCTTGAAATATTGTCTATATATTCAATGCTATCTCGTTGCTGTCTCGTTGCTGTCTTTTGTAGCTGGCACAGATATCTGTGTAGTTTTTCTTTCCAGTATTGTTTCATTAGGTACATGAGGCTACCTCAGTATATCATGTTCTCATCAGCCCATGTAGCCAGTTCCCATGTTCCAGACATCTAGTAGATGCCCTGCCGTTCTGTGTTCCTGTTCACATGCATATATAACTCAAATGTCAATTTTGTATGCTGTATATTTGTGGCTGCGAATTCATAAAACTAAGTAAGTATATGTATATATTTATATGATTAACATAAAGAAATAAAGTTAGGTATCTGTTCACTTTTCTTAAACAAAACAAATAAAACATTTTATCTGTTGAGCAACTTTCAGCCATTCGTAAATCCATTCGGCCCCTGCACATTTACTTGATAGACACAAAAATAAAGTTAGATATTTGTACACATTTACTTGATAGACACAAAAATAAAGTTAAATATTTGTACACATTTCTCTGATAAACATAAAAATATTAAGTTAGATATGTGTACACATTTCTCTGATAAACAGAAAAAAATTAAGTTAGATATGTGTACACATTTCTCTGATAAACAGAAAAAAATTAAGTTAGATATGTGTACACATTTCTCTGATAAACAGAAAAATATTAATTAAGTTAGATATGTGTACACATTTCTCTGATAAACATAAAAATATTAAGTTAGATATGTGTACACATTTCTCTGATAAACAGAAAATATTAATTAAGTTATATAGTGTACACTTTCTCTGGTCCCACATTTCGTTTCATGGTGAAAATTGTATCATCATTATTTGTTGAACTACATTGGAAAGATGTCCAGCGCTTCAATTTCTCATCAGTAATTATCAGGGCTGGTAATTAGTGACAGATTTCTAATGAGAACTATTCATTGACATGTATACAGACACTTGCAGGCCAGTCTGGTTGGTTTGGTCGTTTGCCCATCCTAAAAGATGACGACCGTTCTGTACTGTTCGCAAGGTTGTACTGTGCTAATGTTGATGTGTATGGATATGACTGACTAGCCCGATTTAGGGCATGGAAATGTTATTCTACACCAGCACGCACAAGCACACGTAGATGTGTTACTTATTGTTAGAATAGACATTACGATACTCAGGGCACAACCCATAATATATTTGTGGTCTTCAGCAAGTGACAAAGGTTATGTAACCTACCTAATGCGTCTAAAGCCGAAGGATTGATTTTATTGTACTGTGTTTTATGCCCCCATATGGCTCGGTTTCACTCCACAGAAATGGCAGTTTTGTCTGTATCATTGCCTGGTTTAAAATTGCTTTTTAATTATTTTGTCTCTATCATTGCCTGGTTCAGCATTGCTTGTTAATAGTTTTGTCTGTATCATTGCCTGGTTTAAAATTGCTTTTCAATTCTTTTGTCTCTATCATTGCCTGGTTCAGCATTGCTTGTTAATAGTTTTGTCTCTATCATTGCCTGGTTTAAAATTAATTTGTAATCGTTTTGTCTCTATCATTGTCTGGTTTAAAATTACTTGGTAATATTGCACAAATCACTCAATAAAAGCAAGAACTTCTTTTATCTACCTGTTATCCCTACAATTGTGGTCTTCATAAGAAAGTACCAGAATGATTGCATATAGAAAGATGAGTAAACTCACGTTTATTTGTGAAGATAAAGTGAAGTTATCCAGACCAGACAATTTGTTAATAACCTATTTTACTTTTTACAAGATAATTTCTAACTCCTTTCTGTTTGAAACCGACATCTATCATACAGCTTCACGGTTGATGTTTGTGTTGTAACTATCAATTACCTGACAGACGAGCACGCTCGAGAACACAACCAAGACAGTGGGGTGACACAACGTCAGTGATATCATTATCGTCAACTGTCAGATGACAGCAGCGACAAACTGCATCCACGATGCTCCCCATCCTGATTGGCTGAAATTGGCAATTATCGACAAGAAAGGCGACTTGCACCACACGTCTACGCCACTGTCGGAGTAATTTCATCTCCACACGTCTACGCCACTGTCGGAGTACTTCCATCTACTTGATGGCAGTTCTTAGAACACAAAACTAACCTACTCAAAGTACGATACAGTCTCTAGTGTCTGGAACGAAACAATTGTCTTCTATCTCTAACCGTAGAGTACACGAGATTACATGCTTACGGGTGAATACGAATCAACTATTACATCTTAAGAATCAAAGAAGGAAAAAAGGAACAAAAACAAAGACAATCTCTGTCTGAGTTCAGTAAGATAAGAGTTAGGATGACAGACGTAAAAAACCAGAGACCGCCCGGCAATCTTAATGCATCCTCATTGATTGGTTCCAGGATAAAGACACTTCAGAATATTGCATGGATGTCTGGGTAATTCCTAGAGCTGGAGTAATGGACATCAAAGTGTAGATGTAGTATTCTAAGTGTCTAAGTTTGCCCAGGGCCAGGAATGTCAGATCAACGTGATGTTCTTCCCGACACTCATTCTTTGTTGTCGCCTCAAGACATTGTTCATCCTGACCCACTTTCGGGTACAACTAGACAGATCTGTAGCCAATGAACTGTTTAGCTACGCTCTGCAGCCATGAGTAGTATACCAGTTTTTGGGTAGAATCATTTCAACATCTTGCTCATGGGTGTTCAATTATGCTCCAGGTAGGCGTGCTTATCTGTGTTCCCTCTTTCTCACACAATAAATCTGTGTCACATCTCTGATACAAATTACTCACGCACATTTCAACATCTCCCGCCGCTGTACTCTCCCCACACGACCATCACCATTGATTGCATTTCTGAAAACAATCAATATTTAGCTTATATATATATATATATATATATATAAATACTATATATACTATATGTATATATGTATGTATGTATGTATGTATGTATGTATGTATGTATATGTATGTATGTATGTTCTTCTTCTTCTTCGAACGCTCCATATCAACCACTTGTTAACCATTCTATGTGATTTGTATGTGATCTAAGCCTAAAGATTGTTCCTTGTGCATATGCACCTACAAGTAGGCCACACATCCAATTTCTGATGATTTTATTTACTAGGTAGCTTCCTAGGTCTTACATTATCTGTCTCTTACGGCATGCCTTGTATGTAGCAGTGGTACTATTCTCTGCTTCCCATTGGTCCTCGGCTCACACGAGCGATATATATATATATATATATATATGCCTATATATGCTACATGTATGTATGTATTTATGATATGTATGTTTTTATGTATGTATGTATTTATGTACGCATATATGTATGTATGTATGTATGCATGTGTGTGTATGTATATATATATATAATAAGGCTGTCCGAAGTGTCGCATTCTGTGTGCTCTTCCCTGTTGGCACCTCATCTATGTCTTTAGGGCATGCTTCAGCACAACACTTGGTTGTATATTAGCTAAAAAATACAAACTGCTGCCGCTTCTCACTGACACCATGCCTGCAGCCGTGATACAGAACAAGCAAAGTATTGATTCCATAGAACGAGAATATCATCAGTTCATCACTGTCCTGCTCTTCAAGCTATTTCAAATGTTCACTTTCTTTAAGTTCAATTATATTTTCACATACATCACTAAACGATTAGGATAGGAACAATGTTTATTCGTGTGTATCACCTTTTTTTGTTTCCCCATTTTATTTACACATTTTTTATGGTGAAATATCACAACACGAAGTGGTTTCTCTCTCTCTCTCTCGATCCCCGCCTAGACCTATGAACCAGATTTTATCATGAATGCTACCTTTGTTTTAAGGGACTCCTGTCCTCCGTACAGCTTCTCGCGAAGCTCTGGTGTTTTCGAGGGCCAGGTTTCTTTTTTTAGGCCTGCTATGAATTGGCAATCTTGCAGTATGTGCTCTGCCGTCATGTCCGCCTTTTCGAAGGGGCACAGGCTAGTTGTGCCAATTTTAAATTTGTTAAACATTTTGGTGCGAAGCTTGTTGTGGCCGGTACGGAGGCGGAATATAGCAGCTTAGCCACGAAGTGGTTTAATTGTACTGCAGTTCAGAATTATTTATAAATATTTCTCAAATGTTGTCAATTTTACATGTAGTCTGACGATTGTTTTCAGAGAAATTGGATATATGTTGAAATAATGTTAGTAATAGTAATCCAATCTTCTTATTCTGTTTCATACATTCCATATCGACTATTGTTAATACATCTTTGTGATTTGTATGTATTCTGAGCCTAATAGCAGGTGTACTTTTCGTCAGTTATGCACCTACAAGTAGGTCAGCACATCCGATTTGTGGGACGCTTTTTTATATACTAGGGTAGCTTCCTAGGTCCCTACATCAGTCACCTCTTACAACATATACAAAGCCCTGTAGGTGCAGTGTCACTTTGTTTTGAGGCCTGACAACTAGTAAGTAATCAAATGTTTAACAGCATAGAAAATTATTACGAAAGAATATTTTCTTCATGTTTGAAAACTATACAAAGAATATATGTCTTCATGTTTGATAAACTATAAAAGAATATGTGTCTTTCATGTTTGATAAACTATACAAAGAATATGTGTCTTCATGTTTGATAAACTATACAAAGATTATGTCTTCATGTTTGATAAACTAAACAAAGATTATGTGTCTTCATGTTTGATAAACTATACAAAGAATATGGGCACATTAGGTTTGATAAACTATACAAAGAATATGGACACATTATTGTCCAAAAGCGAAGGATTGACTTCATGGCACCCCAGTTTCCCCAAATGGCTCCGTCCCTGTTGGCAGCGAGGCATGCCATCTGCCGAGAGCATTGCACAAAGCACGAACTCCGTAGCTCCGGCAATAATCCTAGGGATCTCATGAAAAATTATAAATGTTTCTTGGTTTGGATTCGAACCAAAAACCGTCAGTACGACAGACAAACAACTCAACCTCTTCGCCATTGAGACCTCTTAAAACCTGAGTGTCCATACGTTAAGGCAGGAAGGGGATGAGTAGTTTTCCCCATCCCTCCCACACACACACGGAAAATGGCTTGGTGATAAAACAGTTTATTCAAATCTTATAGTCTCTAATTTTGCGTATTAAGCTCAAAAAACTTTGGTGTCAATTCATTTTGTCTACTCCCCCCACCCGCTACCCTTTCAAAAATATATGTGGACGCTCATGATAGTGGCATATATATTGATATCATTTCACTTTGCAAAATCTGTTACTAAATTATTTATGTTTGTTGTATTGTATGTTTCTGTCAAATACAAATGTTAGCAGAATTTTCTCCTAGAGCTTGATTGCTGTTTATAAATGTCTAGAGAATAATTCTAGTGTTCTACAGGGTGTTCAAGATAAAAGCAGCCCCATCAAGGCAGACAATCTGGTATATGTTTGGTTAAATTATGACGTAGTATAGGTCAAGTGAGTGATTAATTTTGTGATGGTGTATAATTATGGTGCAGGAAGGGGCGATGAACAAATGTGACGGAAGGATGAGTTAGTCAGAACCGGTTTAAATAGTAAATACACAAAAAGCAATATGTGCCTGACAACTTTTGATTAGTCAATGGGGCTGCTTTTATCTTGAACACCCTGTATATGTCTGTTATGTCTAGTTTTCTATATGTTCTGACTATTTCTATATGTTTATTTCTATATGTCTAGTGTTTTATATGTCTATGACTATTTAAACGTACAATTTGGAATGAATGTCTAATGTCTATGTTATAGTTATGACTTTTATACGGCTACAATTGTGTGAGATTGGGGGGGCTTCAAACAAATTAATGTGGAAATCTGCTCTTTTGAGGCTGCACACAGAGGCGTCCTTAATATGGGGGCTACAAGCTCCTGAATAATGACTGTTAAGAAGTTGGTAATAAAAGTACATGATCAGTGGTGTTGTTTAATTGTTTTCGTTCGTACATATGAAATAAATTTAACCATTCTTTGTAATCTGTGGGGTTTGAAATAAAAGAATGTAAGTATATGAACCCATGTTTGATCTCTACGGTTTGTAAGACAGACAACCCATGTTTGATCTCTACGGTTTGTAAGACAGACAACCCATGTTTGATCTCTACGGTTTGTAAGACAGACAACCCATGTTTGATCTCTACGGTTTGTAAGACAGACATATCCGAATTTCAACCAAAGTGTTTGTATATTACCCAATAGAACACAAATGTGTACATACAGATAACTGTAAGATCTTACAAAAAGAGATATCTCACTTTAACGTTACCACATCTGGAGTTATACTGTAGTATTGGTATCAGATCTGGAGTTATACTGTAGTATTGGTATCAGATCTGGAGTTATACTGTAGTATTGGTATCAGATCTGGAGTTATACTGTTGTATTGGTATCAGATCTGGAGTTATACTGTAGTATTGGTATCAGATCTGGAGTTATACTGTTGTATTGGTATCACATCTGGAGTTATACTGTAGTATTGGTATCAGATCTGGAGTTATACTGTAGTATTGGTATCAGATCTGGAGTTATACTGTTGTATTGGTATCACATCTGGAGTTAAACTGTAGTATTGGTATCACATCTGGAGTTATACTGTTGTATTGGTATCACATCTGGAGTTATACTGTAGTATTGGTATCACATCTGATTACACATAGGAGGGTTCTTGTTAATCCTGATCGTTTAGCTCTCTCTGCAATCTATTTTATCTTTTTTTCCTCGATCCAGAAGCACGAGCTTTCAGCTCTTTGGCTCGGTGCCATTGACATCGTAACTCTTCAGTTCGGTGCCAAGATCATCGTAAATCTGGAGAACCTGTGACTTTTCTGCCAGCCCGCTGAACTGAACCGCACTCACAGACCAATTTATATTGTAATGTATACTGACTTAGCCGGATACTGGCTTTACGTCATCTGAACAAAGTATACAAGCCAGTAAAGCGGTTCAGAAGTGTGAATGAGTTAAAGTAAAGTAGCAAGAATGTTATGACGACGGGGCAATAATGAGGTGTCTAGGTGGTCTGAAATGGCAGAAGGAAGCTGCAAAATATAATACTAATAATTCCTCTCGTGCCGTTATACGTTACAAGGGGCTTGCAAGCAATTTCTCCATTCCGCTCTATCCTGAGAAACTCGATCAAATCATACATGGAACTGAGACCGATATTTTTTGCCTCTCTCAGCAAAGATCGTTTCAGGGTCTCCTTAGGTCGCCCTCTCTTTCTTGAACCCTTTGCATCGATGCCTGCTTTGACAATCTTTGATCATTCCCTCTCATGGTGTTCCCAACATATCTCCATCTTCTCTTTCTTATAACAGTGGTTACTAGTGATCATTTCTCTGATTTCATCACTTCTGAATTCGTTCCATTTTATACTCATTATTTTTTGCAGACATCTATTTTCAAATGCATTCAACTTGCTTTCTATATCTTTAGCCATTTTCCAACTCTCGCAGGCATATGTTAGGATTGATACAACATTTGAATTGAAAATTCGTAATTTAGTTTTAATACTATATAACTTGCAGTTTCATATTTTATTTAGACTTTTAAAAGCTGATGTTGCTTTGTCAATTCGTAGCATAATAACACTGGCATTGATACATATTCTATAACTGGGGTACCCTATTCACTTTTATTTGTGGAAACAGAAATAAAAATATTATATTGCAGATGTACCAACGGAGTACACAAAAAATGAGATCAGCTTCAGTTGAAATTTGAGTCACTAAAATACAGTCACATACACACAAGCACACACACACGTGCTGCCATATTAAAGGAGTGCCCCAAGTGAGAAGTCCTGTCTTGCCGTTATTCCGTGACACAGCCAATCATATTATCAACCTCTTCACTGCCTTCATTCTCCACCGCGGGAGGCAGGAAGCAGCGCCATCTGTCGGCAGATCCCGCACAGCCGCATTTGAGAAACTGTAACCGTTCTAGTTGCCATTTCCCCCCCTCATAATGGATGTTGTTTTCGTATCAAATGTTGTATAGCCAATATAAATTCTGTTTTGAAGCTGTCGTCTACAGTGTTTATTGAGAATCGATATCTTTATTTTGGTTATAATTCTTGTCAAAGTTAGATCGTATAAAGTGTTTGATTGATTGATAGGAGCATCATCATTGCACTTCGGTATATAAGCATGTGTGCTGCGATCTCTTTCTCACACATGATCTCAGCTGCAGTGCACGAACTCCACAGCACCGGCGAGGGTCTCCTATGTAATTTGGAAAAATCATGAACAAATTTGTAGGAATTTTATTTGAATATTTCAAAAATTAATTTTGATCAGGCAGCGGTTTTGCAGTATACTCTTATCAGTTTTCAACCACTAAGCGTCTCTTACGTTCTCAACTTGAATATTGGGAGCTCATTTTTATCGTCCATCTCCTATAGGACTAGTAACTGGATCTCACCTACATTTAGATCTATGATCGCAAAAGAAATCTCGTCTGCTCCACGGAGGTAACGAGCCGAGTACACACACGCACACACGGGTACACACTGAATATACGCACACCCGCACACACGTAAACATTTATCATCATCAAATAGCTTGTCCTGAGCGGGACTTTGCCACCCTAGCAGTCCTTCGGAATTTCTCTTTCTCTCAGGCCAGATGTCCCGACTCTGTAGCCGTCATGCTCAAATAATCAGTTATATCCTGAATCCGTCTTCTCTGCGGTCTTCCTCTTCTCCTCTTTGCAGACATTTTGCCTTCCATAATGGTCTTCTACAACCCTTTGTGTCTTTTTATGTTCAAAATACTTTAATTTCTCATTCTTATTTGTAGCATCAGCCAGTTTTATTTGATTTTGAGTTCTTTCTGGATAGACCTATTTGTTCTTTACTCTAGTCGTGATATACTTGAGAACTCTTCTGCAACACTTATATTGAAAGATATACAAACACAAGTACGTAACTCTTGTGTCTCTATAGTTTTACATAGATAAATTACAGTTAATCTAGTCTATCATCATCATCATCAGGTGCCGTGTCGGTTGACGTAGGCGATCATGGATCTCCACAAATCTGTCTCTGGTGTTTGCTATCATCTCAGATGTTGAAACTCTTCCATGACGTTAGGCTATACCAATTTTCTCACTCTGTCTTCCTCTATCTCGTCTCTCCTAGATTTTACCAGTTGTTACAATTCTAAACCTCCCTTTCTCATCAAAGTCTAAGACTATGCTTATCTCATTAAGGAGATGTTTAAATGAATATTTTATTTTAATACTTAACTGTTGCTAACGACAGCCAGAAGTAATATGAACCATAGACTTGCAGAAAGAAAATACACAACAAAAACTTGATCTAAATGTGAAATCGTGAAAGTGAGATTAGACATGACGTGTAGATATAAATGAACATATAAACACAGTCCCAGTTAGATATAAAACAACATCTGAATATAACCAGACTTAACAGGAAATGGCAAGGAAGAAAGACAACAGAATTAATTAGAGTTTTATGCTCAGAACTTAACATCAAGAATTAGAACAAGCAATTCAACTTTATAATCTTATATTCAAGCCGAAGGATATTAGAAAAAAAGTTATAACGATAAAATAATTCATCTTTAAAGAATACTTTCTTTTGATAATTATAAACATTATAATGCTTTCAACATTTTGGAACAATTTTACAACTTTTATCATGGTTTAAATTTTGTGAAATGTGTCTTGAAATTGGAGTAAATAACACTTTATATAAAGCTACTGCTGGTACTATTATTTTCTTAGAAATTATTGTTCAAACTTCCATTTTCAATCAAATTGAACTACCAGTGTTGATGTACGTTGAAACTACTGTTTTTTAAAAATGAAATTAAAATTAGAACTACCAGTTTTATTGAATTGTACTTTGAAACTACTGTTTTTAATGAAATCAGAACTACCAGTTTTACTGAAATGAGAATTATAACTTACAGTTTACTTGAAATTATAATTATAACTACTAGTTGTGCTGAAGTTAGCGTTGGAACTATCATTTTCTGACATTAGTATTGCAACTATAAATTGTATAAAGTTAGTATTGCAACTATAAATTTTTAAAGTTAGGTATTGCAACATAATTTTTCATCAAAGTTAGTATTGCAACTATACATTTTCTACATTTAATATTGCAACTATACATTTTTTAAAATTAGTATTGCGTTAGTAATTTCAACTATACATTTTTTAAAGTTAGTATTGCAACTATAAATGTTTCTAAAGCCAGTATTGTGACTATATATGTTTCTAAAGTTAATATTGCAACTTTCAATTTTTCTAAAGTTAATATTGCAACTTTCAATTTGTCTAAAGTTTGTATTGTGACTATGGTGTTTATTATATTTAAATGTCTATACTGTTCTAAAAAAAATACCACGTACAAGTCAATGTTAAGAACATTATTTATGTTCTCGTTTCACACTGTAGAGCTGGTATTCTCACACCTGCAGATCTCTAGTTCGAACCACTATACTCGTGTTTACTGATTGTCACAGTCCCTGGTAACAAAATGTTCTATGACTGTCTGAGGTTTCACATTCCGATATCGCTCGGGATCAAGATGAACACCAAAAAGAGGGTTGGTGGTGGAGAGAGTTAAAATCATATGTAGTTAGAATGACCCGGTAGCGGAAATTGTTCACATAATGATTTTATTTTGAAACGTCTCTACAGGAAGTACAACTATACAAGTACAAATATAGAAACCGTTTACCAAATATTTCAGTTACAATTTTGTGTTACATTGATTCTTCACTAGCAAGTAGTTCATTCCTATTATTTTGTGTTTGTTGGGGAATATGCTGATATGGGGTAATATAGGATTTAACAAATAAACACATTCTTAGATTGATAGGCTTGATCTTCTTTACTATTAACCCCTCACTGAAACACAAGACATTAACACATTTCCTCTCTTTCTTCTATTAACCTCCTTAGCACAAGGATATTAACACATTCCTCTTTTTATTCTTCATTAATCTCATGAAGCACAAGATGTTACACATTTCTCTTTCTCTCATTTCTATTAACTCTCACTGAAACACAAGACATTAACACATTTCCTCCTCTTCTCTGTGGCTGAGTGGTTAAGCCCTTTGCCTTGCGAGTCGAAGGTCGTGGGTTCGAATCCGGACCGCGGCCTTCTGTTCACGAGTGCAGTTTTTTCCAGAGAGCCTAGGATTGTTACCGGAGCTACGGAGTTCGTGCTTTGTGCAATACTCTCGGCAGGTGGCGTGCCATTTCTGCGGAGAGGACCGAGCCATATGGGGTAAAACCCGGTGCAATGAAGTCAATCCTTCGGCTTTAAAACCCCTTTTAAACTCCTCTATTCTTCATTAACTCTCACTGAAGCACAAGACATTAACACATTTCCTCTTCTTATTCTTCTATTAACTCTCACTGAAGCACAAGATATTAACACATTTCCTCTTGTTATTCTTCTATTAACTCTCACTGAAGCACAAGATATTAACACAACTCCTCTTCTTATTCTTCTATTAACTCTCACTGAAACACAAGATATTAACACATTTCCTCTTCTTATTCTTCTTCAATGATCTATCCGAGGTTGGAGCCTTATCGTTGGAGCCCAATGCTATTTAGTGATAGATAAATTTGCTTGTGTTTGTAAGTTGTTGTTTGGTTTCATTTAATGTGTTCCATTTATCTGACTTTGAGGAAGACGGAACTTCATGATTACCAGTGCTTGGCATTTGAAAGGGTGGTGAACCCAGTGCTTGCACTTGAAGAGGGTGGTGAACCCAGTGCTTGGCACTGAAGAGGGTGGTGAACCCAGTGCTTGGCACTTGAAGAGAGGGTGGTGAACCCAGTGCTTGGCACTTGAAGAGGGGGTGGTGAACCAGTGCTTGGCACTTGAACAGGGGTGGTGAACCCAGTGCTTGGCACTGAAGAGGGTGGTGAACCCAGTGCTTGGCACTGAAAGGGGGTGGTGAACCCAGTGCTTGGCACTTGAAGAGGGGGTGGTGAACCCAGTGCTTGGCACTCGAAGAGGGGGTGGTGAACCCAGTGCTTGGCACTTGAAGAGGGGGTGGTGAACCCAGTGCTTGGCACTTGAAGAGAGGGTGGTGAACCCAGTGCTTGGCACTTGAAGAGGGGTGTGTGAACCCAGTGCTTGGCATCTGAAGAGGGTGGTGAACCCAGTGCTTGCACTCGAACAGGGGGTGGTGAACCCAGTGTTGACACTTGAACAGGAGTGGTGACCCAGTGCTTGGCATTTGAACAGGAGTGGTGAACCCAGTGCTTGACACTTGAACAGGGAGTGGTGAACCCAGTGCTTGACACTTGAACAGGGAGTGGTGAACCCAGTGCTTGGCACTTGAACAGGGAGTGGTGAACCCAGTGCTTGACACTTGTAGAGGGGGTGGTGAACCCAGTGCTTGGCACTCGAACAGGGAGTGGTGAACCCAGTGCTTGGCACTTGAAGAGGGAGTGGTGAACCCAGTGCTTGGCACTCGAAGAGGGGGTGGTGAACCCAGTGCTTGGCACTTGAAGAGGGGGTGGTGAACTGTTTCATGATGTGTACACTACTGGCACTTTGGAGTGTGTTGTGATTGAGATATATTCATGTCATTATTAAATAGGATGTGTTGGGTTCGGAGTCTAAAAATGATGATTTGATCTCTTCTTGTAAGCTGGTTGATGTTGTCACTGTGGTTTGGGTTGGACTTGGGTCTGTAGACTTCTCTTCCAGTGTCTTCTATGGCCGATCTGTTCAGTCAAATGTCTTTGTTTTTATGATTTACTTTGCTGTATGAAAAGTTATTTTACTTGTGCAATGCTATTTCATTTCAATGAATTCTCGTCACTTCTCTTTTTCTGTTCACAGTTCTTCTACATGTCTCTCTAGGTCTTCCTTACCTCTCTGCTTTGGTTTCATTCGTTTCGCTTACAGTTCTTCTACATGTCTCTCTAGGTATTCCCCTACCTCTCTTGCCTTGCGGGTTTCATTTTCGAGCCACGTTTGAGTATCTTTCGCCCGCGACTTAAGGGGTCTTTAATTCACTGGAAATGCCCGCTTGCCCATCGTGTTCGTAGCGCGTTGGGACTACGGGTGACTAGTCCTCTGTAAGTGCGGGTTCAACTCCGCGGACTGGCAGAAAAGCTACAGGTTCCCCAGATTTAAGGTGTTCGTGGCACTGAGCCGAAGGGTTACGATGTCCATGACACTGAGCCGAAGAGCTTTCAGCTCAAGTGCTTCTGGATCGGGGGAAAAAAAAAAATTCACTGGAAAGCAAACAAAGATATAAGTATTCAACAGTTCTGAGAATTAGGTTACTCACTCATTCTTTAGTAGTCAGCTTAGAAATACCATGTATACCTTGGTTAATTAATAAACAGAGAGCCGCGATAACCTAGTGGTTATTACACTCGCTTCTTAGGTATGGGGTCCAGGTTCAATTCCCAGATGAAGTGATATATTTTTTTCCTCAATCCATAACAGGTCTTAAAGGTGTTAACACATACTCTCAGTCTCCACCTGGGAAACAGGTAGACACATGAAAGTAGAGCAACAGGCATGATATTAAACACATAACGGTTCTCAGGTGCACCCAGTCTCACCTGGGAAACAGGTAGACACATGAAAGTAGAGCAACAGGCATGATATTAACCACATAACCCACCGTGTGTCAATGATCATTAAATAATACCGACCTAACAAGTATACCCACATAAACCTCACAATGGGAAGATGGACAAACTTACTACTAAATTATAATAGTTGTTTATATATTGAAGTTTTGCTATGGTTGTGTATAGGAGGCTATTGTAGATCTACTTTAAGATGTCTTGTTCTTTTAACCCAAGCGGTTGAGTGATGGTCTCAAAAATGCTACAGTCATTATAGAAAGATGGCTATATACAAATTGCAAACAAGCAAATTTAACATTAAAACATCGATGACATAATCACACATGTTTTGTTAGATACATCCCTTTGTCAGTGGATCCTGTGTGATGTTTGGTGCATGCTTTTTATTTATCCTGGAAATTTTCCTCTCTTTAATACTAGACTTCCCTTCTATATGTTTCAAATTCTTGTATTTTTTTCTTCTGTCTCAGAATCATTTTCTTGCATGTGTTGAAAATGTAAAAAAAAAAAAAAAAAAACCACAAGTAGTTTTAAATCAATAAAAAAAAGGTGGTAACCATGTACTGACATTTGAGCAGCCGACGTGCCCGTGATATCAAGTGATCGATAAATATCAGGTGCTTAACATCTCATTACTGTTGCTATATTGTTATTAGTATTATCATTATTGTTATCGAAGAACATCACTATGATGTACTTTTGAGATAGAACTTCAAAGAGAGCGTCTACATGGATGAGAGATTGATGGAGAGCTTGTTTTTCTGCTGTCTATCATAATATGGTACCAAAACATTCTTAGAACGTCCTGGACAGAGAAGAGAAAAAAAAACAAGGACATACTACAAGACAAACATATTGTGGAGCATTAGATCATGAACAATATCATGTCTCCGGTAAATCAAGTATTTCGATCACGGTAAACGACATGATGGTTTGGAGAGAACAGTAATGACAAGCATGGTTTTTGTGGTAGAGGCAGTGGAAGATCAAGTTGATGGTTGCAGCAGACAATTAAAGAAACCTTGAACTTGACGTTAGAACAGACGGGAGAACTTGTTAGAGACAGAAAGTTTTCAGGCAGTCTGTTATAAAAGCGAAGTTCTGAAAGGGACATGCTACTTGGGGATCGTAACATAATACTGTCGTCATGTTGTGAAACTGAACTTTGTTTTAGCTTGTATTACTATGTTCTTGTTATAAACGACTTGTTTGTTTTCTTTCATTTATGGTTATGGCTATCATCATTGAACTTCTGTGAACAAAATAGTGTGTTCCGGTCTCTTTTGTCTACAGTAAGATCTCAGCGGCAGTGTACGACTCACGTAGTATCGGTGACTTTGCTCTGTGTAATTTTAAGAATGAGAAAATTTGAAGGAAATTATTCTTCAGTTTTTGAGAATTTTGCACAGGAGCGGCTTTTAATCCTACACTTATCGATTCTCATCTGACAAAGGTTTCTTTACTTAACTTCAACACGAGACCTACGTTTCATCGTTAGTCTCTGACGGGACTAGGAACACAATCTCACATTATTAAGACAAGGAATTTTCGCGGTGATATCTGGTCTCAATGTAGGTGAAAGTTCCAAGTCATTTTGGGAGACAGACAATAAAACGTTGGTCGAGTGTTTCAACTACAAACGTAAAAGAAACCATACCGTATTAAAATAAATAAGGGTAGACTGCAGATCATCCGCACTTTCAAAATTCATTAAAACAATTGAAATACAATTTTTAGAAACATTTTCACTATCTTCAAACTTACATCAGGGACCCTCGTCCGTGCTACATAGCTTGTGCACAGCCGCTGAAATATTCCTGTGTAAGAAATAAATTGGAGCAAACATGGTTTTTCACCAAAGTGTAACGACGATTCTCATATCAATAAATCAATCACTCCTTACCAGTGGGTTGTATACCTACTTTAATGCCCCCTGCCCAGCGTATTCGTGCGCGTTGGACTGTGGGTGACCAGATTCCCAGATTTACGGTGTTCGTGGCACTGAACCGAAGGGTTACGATGTCCATGGCACTGAACCGAAGAGCTGAAAGCTCAAGTGCTTCTGGATCGAAAAAAATACTGCTTTAATAAAACCATGCAATAAAGACACTTAGATAACATATTTATACTGCATTCATAAAGAAGCTATTGTTCAAGGGTGGTATATGTTTCAAGCTGGTTAGATTAGGCAAAGGTTATCATTTGGTGTCCCATATTATCATCTTCGAGACTTCACATAGATCTGATAGTTGCCCAGTTATCTCAAGGTTTTTTTTTTGGTAGGATAAATTGTCAAGCATGTCTCTATCTATGTACAGCAAAGGGAGAGCAACGTAGATAAAAACTGGTCGAATCTTAATATGTATGTCCGTGTTTTCTCTTCTTTTGTATGTGTGTGTGTGTAGTTATTCTCTTCCTTTGCATATGTGTGTGTGTGTATGTGTGTGAGATTTGTCTTCTTTCTTATGTACCTAGTGTCACTTTGTCTCTTGCTTTGTATGTGTATGTGTGTGTGTGTGTGTAGCTAGTCTCTTCCTTTGTATATATATATATATATATATATATATATATATGTGTGTGTGCAGTATTTATCTTCTGTTGTATGTGCTCGTAACGTGTCTCTTTATCTTCTGTTGTGTATGTGCTCGTAGTGTGTCTCTTTATCTTCGGTTGTACTTTTGTTGGATTATTGAATGATTCTAACTCCACTGTTTAGTTCGATTATTGAATAATTCTAACTCACTGTTTAGTTCGATTATTCAATGCTTCTAACTCCACTGTTTAGTTCGATTGTTTGACATAAAAAAGAAGATCTAGAGGCGAAAAATTGCCTTTACTGCACCGGTTTTTTTATATGCCTCTGTCTCTCACCACAGAAATGGCCCTCCGCCTGTTAGAGTATTGTACAACGCACTAACTCAGTAGCTCTGGTAAGAATCCTAAGGAATCTCAGAGAACAACAATTCACTGATAAACTCAACAACGCATTCCGGTTTCAATCCCATACCATTCAGAACGCATTGCTAACTGTTTAACTACTTCGCAGAACGCATTGCTGACTGTTTAACTACTTCACAGAACGCATTGCTGACTGTTTAACTACTTCACAGAACGCATTGCTGACTGTTTAACTACTTCACCGAACGCATTGCTGACTGTTTAACTACTTCACAGAACGCATTGCTGACTGTTTAACTACTTCACAGAACGCATTGCTGACTGTTTAACTACTTCACAGAAGGCATTGCTGACTGTTTAACTACTTCGCTACTTTCAACACTTGTTTGGCAGTGAGGCCTTTCACAATTTCATAAAAAATATAATGGTCATTGTGTGTGATGTGGTTATCTTTGTGAACCTTCATGAAATCTATTTATCTATCCTCTCCATCGAGTTTGAGATATACAACTCTAGACTATCAATGACACATTTCTATCATTTTATTTCTATAGCTAATAAATTCAGGCCACACACCTTTTTCTCTCGAAGGTATCCCTGGTCTAGCTTATCTCAGCGTCGCCATACACTACCGACATAACGTTTGGGGGCGTAAGATCTCATGGGCGTATTTCTGAGGTCGAGTAAGTGCGATGTTTGGATCATAGTATTGCCAACATTTATGAGAATGTTATTAAAACAAAGTATACCTCTGACGTCGGAGATGGAGCGCATGTATGATGGGAATACTGATAAAAAGGAAAACAGGTCTTCAAGCAAATATCAGTCTGAAGCGAGATATCAGGCGTCCTAACTATGCCTGAATCCATATCGGGCGAATGCAAAAAGTATAGTCATTGATTAATGGAGAAAGAATTGGATAGACCATGCAATTTATATGACAGAAATACTGCACCGAAAACGAAGGTTTAGAATCAAGAAAAGTTCATATGTTGCAGCTAAACAGTAAACCACGAGAATGTGTAAGCATTTTTCAGAATCAACGGAAGAAGAATACAGTATGATTTGAGATATTTCATTTAATGATCTATGTTAAACAAGTCTTACAATAAATGATCTGTTATAATGTTGTTTCATTAGACACAGCGAGCTCTATATATGTTGTACCAAATCTATATATGTGGTATAGATGTTATCTCAGTGTGTTGTATCCATGCTCTGCTCAATGACATCAAACTGATATATGTGTTACAGATGGTATCTGTATCTCAGTGTGTTGTATCTATTGGATGTCTTGTCAATAAATAAATTGTGAAAAAGAATTGCATTTATGTTACTGTTTAGTATTAATCATATCAATAAAACAATAGGAAGGGTTTGTGCACACATCAACTATTAAAATAAGGGCGATCGTGTAGCAAGCATAATCTTCTAACCCCTCACTAGTGAAAGAGATAACGCCTCTGATGATATTGACAGCGTAGAAGTACTGGTACTCTGGGTCTGTTATCTAAAACTACTCTCCGTCGTATCTACTGACTGCCACATGTTATAGGTTACTAAAGATAACGTTTTGTGGCGGTAGAGGACATACGAAAGCGAGTTTGGAGACACTCCTCAGAAAAACTGAACCCATGAGGATTTAGTAGAATAGTATACTATTAGAGATGTGCTACTGAGTGCTAGCTCTTTCCACGCTTTAAGCCGCACACTGCGCCACGGCGGAAGTCTGTTGCACGCTTTAAGCCGCACACTGCGCCATAGAGTTGCTTCCTTATAAGAAGTCTTTCTAGTTTTACTTCTACTATTTTACTTATAGTAATTTTTAACCTTGTTATTCTATTGGGTTGTCGCGTTTTCTTCAATTTAGTATATAATAATATATATATGTTTATTTATTGACGAGTAGTTGGATCGTAATTTTAAAAATTAATTTTTTTACTTCCTTGAATTAACTGCTTAAAAATTGAGGAAATAAATGGGCGTGGAAAGAGCTAGAAATAAGTATATGTATATATCGATACTGTGGTGTTTACTATACAGACGTCATTGTGACTTTAGAAGACAATCATTTAATATGAGAGCTTTATGTTTAATCGATGAGATAGCTATATGTTCATCTATGTAAGAGCTATACTTAGTTCAGGCTCATCTATGTCAAAGCTATATGTTCATCTATGTAAGAGCTATACTTAGTTCAGGCTCATCTATGTCAAAGCTATATGTTCATCTATGTCAGAGCTATACTTAGTTCAGGCTCATCTATGTCAAAGCTATATGTTCATCTATGTCAGAGCTATACTTAGTTCAGGCTCATCTATGTCAGAGCTATATGTTCATTTATGTCAGAGCTATATGCTCATCTATGTCAGAGCTACACTTAGGACAAGTTCATCTATATCAGAGCTACACTTAGGACAAGTTCATCTATGTCAGAGCTACACTTAGGATAAGTTCATCTATGTCAGAGCTACACTTAGGACAAGTTCATCTATGTCAGAGCTACACTTAGGATAAGTTCATCTATGTCAGAGCTACAAGTTCATCTATGTCAGAGCTACATGTTCATCTATGTCAGAGCTACACTTAGGACAAGTTCATCTATGTCAGAGCTACACTTAGGTCAAGTTCATCTATGTCAAAGCTACATGTTCATCTATGTCAGAGCAATATGTTCATCTATGTCAGAGATATATGTTCATCTATGTCAGAGCTACACTTAGGTCAAGTTCATCTATGTCAGAGCTACACTTAGGACAAGTTCATCTATGTTAGAGATACACGTTCATCTATGTCAGAGCTACATGTTTATCTATGTCAGAGCTACACTTAGGTCAAGTTCATCTATGTCAAAGCTACATGTTCAT
The DNA here is from genome assembly GCA_020796225.1 of Arion vulgaris. Lineage (NCBI taxonomy): Eukaryota > Metazoa > Mollusca > Gastropoda > Stylommatophora > Arionidae > Arion > Arion vulgaris. The sequence goes on from CM036759.1 coordinate 30,210,254, forward strand.
CTATGTCAGAGCAATATATTCATCTATGTCAGAGATATATGTTCATCTATGTCAGAGCTACACTTAGGTCAAGTTCATCTATGTCAGAGCTACACTTAGGTCAAGTTCATCTATGTCAAAGCTACACTTAGGTCAAGTTCATCTATGTCAAAGCTACATGTTCATCTATGTCAGAGCTACATGTTCATCTATGTCAGAGCTACACTTAGGTCAAGTTCATCTATGTCAGAGCTACACGTTCATCTATGTCAGAGCTACATGTTCATCTATGTCAGAGCTACACTTAGGTCAAGTTCATCTATGTCAGAGCTACACGTTCATCTAAGAGCTACACTTAGTTCAAGCTCAGCTATGTGCGAGCTACACGTTCATCTAAGAGCTACACTTAGCTCAATTTCGTCTACACGAGAGCTACACTTAACTCAATATCATACATGTGACAGTAATAACAATACACATCAACATTTCGACCAAAAGGCCTTTATCAAGCAAAGGACATAACCAAAGTGAAGAAATTCATATCTTACACATCACAGAACATCACAGAACATCACAGAACATCACAGAACATATAGAATCAGACAATAAATTCCTAGCCTAGGTTAGGAAAATCCTGAAAGAAACACCCCAACCTGAACGGGTTTGCGGCGACTGCACTAGCCATGCGGTCATTAAATTCTCCAGGTTCATGTCGCCCATGTCCTACATTGCTCTAAAAATCGTTATTACAGGCAGTCTATTTCTTCTTTGAACGCTCCATATCGATCACTTGTCAACCACTCTTGTGATTTGTATGGGTCTGAGCCTAAGAACGACTGTACGTTGCGCCAGGTATGCGCCTACAAGTAGGCCAGCACATCCGATTTCTGCACTGCTTTTTATTTACTAGGGTAGCATTCGTAAGACCTACATCATTCGCTTCTTACGGCGTGCATTGTAGATTGCAGTGGTACTATTCTTTGCTTCCTTTGCGAGCCCGGAACCTCGGGCGTGTTTACAAGCAGTAACGTTAGTTTTGTTTATGTCTGCAAGAACTGGCTTTCATCACTGCTCTAAAGATAACATATCTGAACATATTCTTGTATATCTCATCATATCCATTATTATTTGATTTGATTCTGAATCTACCAACAGGGGATCGTGAGAGAGAGAGAGAGAGAGAGAGAGAGAGAGAGAATGTACCAACTAGAAATTTCGTTCAACTCCCTGCAGATAACTAACCGTTACGATAGCTCTACTTTCACTGAGGGCGGGCCCAGTTGTCGGTGCTTATTAGAAATAAAATCAATTTGGGCAGGTTGTAGTAGTACTTGCATTTGAGTCTATCTAGCCCTGAACACAATTTACAAAATGAAGTGAAGAGGATGCAGCTAATAAATAAAAGATACGATTCATGTATCACAGGCCGGCATCGACATCAGATATTTATAAGACATTACTGACACCTGTCCCTGGGGATTTACTGCTCCATTTAGGAATGAGTTCAATTATGTAGAAACAAGGGATGACGGGGGAAGTGAGTTCTTGTGACAATGTATGCACTTCCAGCAGATTTGGTTCGACTTTTTAAACGCTTTGTTCCGGAACAGCGCGTTGTTGATGGTCTAATGTGCACTGACGTAACATATATGTTTAGATAGTTGATTGTGTCAATACACATATTCATATGTGTCACTGTGTACTCATCTGTGTAAATGTTGTTTGCTGTGTCATTCACGTTAGCACTGACTTTTCTAAACCACATTCAAGGATTGGTGGTGTTTAATGGTGTATGTTTTGGGAAGGAAGGAATTACAGCACAGACTGGTTGAATTATTGAGCTTGTGTGGCAATTCTCCCGTGTGGTGCCGGGGCCCGCAAGGCTACAAGAATAGTACCACTGCAACCTGCAAGACATGTTGTAAGAGGCGACTGATGTAGGACCCTAGTAAATAACATGCATCGCACAAATCGTATATGATGGCGTACTTGTAGGCGCATAGCTGGCACAACGTAGAATCGCTCTTAGGCTCAGATCCCATACAAATTGCACAGCGTTGTTAACAAGTGGTCAATATGGAGTGTTTGAAGAAGAAGCGTGACAATGAGTTGAATAGCACTGATTTTTCGTTGAGTTGAATACATCTGTTATGTTTCTATAGACTATAGACCAGCACTGTTGAGCACGGCGCCAGCTGGCGCTATGGCGTCCGAGTCATACATTCATGGAACCTTATTTTACTCTTCCGGTTTCAATGTTAATCAGGGTTTCAAGAAAATGGGGAAAATTTTTCAGTTTTCTCGCAACACTTCCATGAACACAGTCTTTTCATTTTTGCAGTTTTATTTTATTTTGTAACCATTCTACTATCCCTGTACAAAACATTTTTTTTTTCTCTGGTGAAAACGTCGACAACTTAATTATATTAATATTACCATTGTTATTATTATTAGTAGTAGTATATAGTAGTAGTAATAAGTAGTAGTAGTAGTAATAGTAGTAGTAGTAATAGTAGTAGTAGTAATAGTAGTAGTAGTAATGTAGTAGTAGTAATAGTAGTAGTAGTAATAGTAGTAGTAGTAATAGTAGTAGTAGTAATAGTAGTAGTATAGTAGTAGTAATAGTAGTAGTAGTATAGTAGTAGTAGTAGTAGTAATAGAGTAGTAGTAGTAGTAGTAGTAGAAGTAGACGTGTGCCGTTCGTTCTATAGGTTGTAGGTTCGAATCTCGATTGAATGTGGATCAAATGAGAGATGCATCTAAGGAAAAATCTTAATAGGCTGCACTGAAAAGAAAATTGCAAAAAGTGACGTCTTTGCTTTTCAGTTTCAAGTTAAAAAAAACCAGACATGTTATTTATTCAGAAAATGTCATTATAATGTTTCTCATATCAATATACAACTTATTCAATACAAGAATACGTACCAACAATGAAGCGTACTTCAAGTTTAGTTTCAGAACCCTTCGCTTCACCTTCCAAAACATAAACTCCCTGTCCAAACATAAAATGGGAACTTAAAAACTGTAAACATGTTTCAAAATTTAGGACAAGATAGATGATAGCAAAATGGGCATATGCAAGGTTGTCGTTCGAGGTGACCTCGTTTCTACAGAAGAGACTGTGGTCTTGTGAGAATGAGAAATTTACGCCAAAATATCGATTCTCGTAATCTTTCTTGTTTTTATGCCGAATTTGCTAAAATAATATCAAACCTCACGTCTGACAAATGGAACATATCTACTGAGCCAGCATGTGTTAATATAAAGTTTTGTAACGATACGACATACATTTCTCACTGACAAATGGAACATATCTACTGAGCCAGCATGTGTTAATATAAAGTTTTGTAAACGATACGGACATACATTTCTCACTGACAAATGGAACATATCTACTGAGCCAGTATGTGTTAATATAAAGTTTTGTAAACGATACGTACATACATTTCTCACTGACAAATGGAACATATCTACTGAGCCAGCATGTGTTAATATAAAGTTTTGTAAACGATACGGACATACATTTCTCACTGACAAATGGAACATATCTACTGAGCCAGCATGTGTTAATATAAAGTTTTCGTCTCATTTTCAACAAAGCATAAACGGTAAAGACAATACATTTCTCACTGACAACATATCTCAATTGTTATACGGAACTCATATTCTTCTTCTTCTTGACCATTTCAACTCCCAACGGAGTACATGCCTTTCTCAAATTACTTCCAGCCTTTTCTCTTTGTGCCATATTTTATTCCTCTGGCTTTAATATTAACCAGAATTTCAAAATCCGGGTTAAAAAGCAGAGTGAAGAGAGAGAGAGGAGGCGAGAGAGGAGAGAGAGAGAGCGATATAGTGAGGAGAGAGAATTTCAAAATCCGGTTAAAAGGCAGAGTGAGAGAGAGAGAGAGAGAGAGAGAGAGAGAGAGAGAGGAGAGTGAGAGAGAGAGAGAATTTCAAAAGAAAGGCAAAGTGCATGAATATCAAGAGAAGAGTCATAAAGAGAGAATTTAAAAAGAATTAGAATTCAGTAGATAATCTTGTCATAAACGCAATATTTTCATCAAAATTAAACTTGCAGTCAGTATGACGTTGTTATCTATATTGTTTTCATTAATACTACTATAAATATTACTGTAATTTGAATGTGCATTGAATTTGTCCATTTCGTGTTGACAGTTATATTTGTCGATTTAGTTCCTACAGAATCCGTTTGAAACTGCTCTTGTGTGTTCATTTATGTACAATCTGTTATTTTCAAGTAGGAATGTGTACAACATTCTTAACGGGGGAAATTTAATGATATTGTAAACCCAGATTGTTGAAAAACTTGTACAAATGTGAAGTTTTCTGTAGAATATGTTTCTGTTGTTGAATATGTCAAGTTATTGTTTGAGGGTTTTGCTATCAACGTCTCATGTACAATGTTAACATATTTCGACAGTTTATGTTCTGTAATAATCTCTTGATGGTGTACACGCCTTTTTTACAAACATATATAATTGACAGAAGCTTCACATATACAGTGCTCCGTCAATTAGTACTTCATTTCTATTAAATATCTGGAATGCTCACTATGAGCTTCATGGACCCGAACAATTGTCAATGTGGTCACTTCTGGTCAAATTAATATATATGTCTTAGTATGGGACAGTAACTTGTAACAATAACATGTAGCTACCAAGGATCTAACATAACGCTCTCCCTGTTGATGGAGTGACATTGTCAATCAGATAGCTGTTGTGAATTAACCTTATAATCACATGCATCAATAAACTGAGCCATGGGTCAGAAACCCAACCAGGTAGCTGTATTGAGCTTGTTTAACAAGAACTATTAAGTGATGCAACCAGTAGGATTGAGCTTATTTAAAGAACTATTAAGTGATCCAACCAGGTAGCTGATTGAGCTTGTTTAACAAGAACTATTAATGATGCAAACCAGGTGCATCATTGACTTGTTAACAAGAACCATAGTGATGCACCAGGTACTCTATTGACTTGTTTAACAAGAACATTAAGTGATGCAACCGTAGCACGTTGAGGTTGTTTAACAAGAACTATTAAGTGATGCAACCAGGTAGCTATATTGAGCTTGTTTAACAAGAACTATTAAGTGATGCAACCAGGTAGCTGTATTGAGCTTGTTTAACAAGAATTATTAAGTGATCCTACTAGACCTGACTTCTACATTAAGTTAATGATCTCAGAATTGATTGATTGATTGATTGATTGATTGATTGGTTGATAAGAACATCATCATTGCACGAGTAACCATGTGTGCTCCAATCTCTTTCTAACACAGGAAGATCTCAGCTGCAGTGCACGAACTCTGTAGCACCGGCGAGGGTTGTAGATATTATTTTGAAGATGGTCAAGATATTTCTGTAGGAATTTTTTTAACCTTTTCTAATGAATTTTTCCCGGGCAGCAGCTTTCCAGTTTGCTATCTTGATTTTTGAACTGCAAAGTTGTTCATTTGCTTGCTGAAACTGAACACGGGACGCAGGTTTTATAGTCCGTCTCCGATAGGACTAAGAACTCGATCTCACATACACTGAGGTCAGAGATCTCTGGAAAATGTCCCGATGGCTCAACGAGGAAACGAACAGAGTACCTTTGACACGAGAGGCGATCACATAACTTCTACGTCAAAGAGACTCCTCTCTTCTTTCTCACCCACCTTAAGCACACGAACCTCGTGGACAGTTGCTATGTTTGTAATTCACAGATGTAGGTTTTGTTGGAAAAGTTAAGAGACATCTTAAGTCTGATCACCACAGTTCACACAAACACTGATGTTCTGCACTTTTCATGAAGTACTGTCGACCTGCACTGTGTTCTGTTGGCTTTGTTACCCCCCATCAAAATCGGATTAATGTTGAAACTATTCACCGTATGTTATGAAAGAGACGTAACGCAGTCTCGAGACGTGTTGATCATGCAACAAAGTCGCATCCGTGGCGCAAATCCTTTTTCTCTTAACACTTCACAACATAAGCAAATATAAACAGGTGTATCGCTAACATGGATGGATTCTATTCTTTTTCGGGGTAGCGTTTTCAAACTCGACACCGTATTCTCCGCACCTTGTCGTAGGCAGTTATGCTCGTGCGACGCAGAAACGGCTGACTCACGGGTCAAATTACTAAATAGAAAGTGGGAAGACTGAAAATGTATGAAAACATTACAAAAACACAAGAAGAGTTTCTGACATTCTTTAGAGAAATAATTAGAGGTTTGACAGAATGAAAGAGCTTTAATTTGACATATTTGTTGGGAACAGATGCGTAACAACAGGAATCATAGAGCGTAGTGGCAAAAGCAGATTTGTAGGTAGGTAATACACATATCATATCACTCGACATTTCTGGGAAGGGTGGTTAAAATTTAATTTACAAATATTGAAGAAACTGTTGGAGATGATGCATTTTGGGATGTTTACATCACATTTCATTGATTTCTTTATAGCGCAAGTCTTGTAGTATGCAATGTTTTTTTCTCACCATATTTCATTCATTTCTTTATAGTGCAAGTCTTGTAGTATGCAATGTTTTTTTCTCACCATATTTCATTCATTTCTTTATAGTGCAAGTCTTGTAGTATCAATTTTTTTTCTCACCATATTTCATTCATTTCTTTATAGTCAAGTCTTGTAGTATGCAATGTTTTTTTCTACATATTTCTATTCATTTCTTTATATGCAAGTCTTGTAGTATGCAATGTTTTTTGTCACCTATTTCATTCCATTTCTTATAGTGCAAGTCCCCATGTGTATGCAATGTTTTTTTCACAAATTTCATTTCATTTCTTATAGGTGCAGTCTTAAGAGTATAATGTTTTTTTACATATTCATTCATTTCTTTATAGTGCAAGATTGGTAGTATGCAATGTTTTTTTTCTCACCATATTTCAATCATTTCTTTATAGCGCAAGTCTTGTAGCATGCAATGTTTTATTTTTTTATTTTTTATTCATTTCATAACTGCGAACGATTTTTAGTCTGCAATGTTATATTTGTATTTATCCCTTACTTAAGAGTGTAGACCAGCGTTTCTCAAAGTGGACGGACCGCCCCCAGTGGGCGCTGAAGCGTTCTATTGGGGAGGGGGGGGGATAGTGGGTTCAGAAGAATTTGGGGGGTGTTCAGGCGATTATGGGTCGGTGGCTCCTTAAAGAAGAAATTATTAATAAATATTTTAACATAAACTATTTTCATGATTTTGCGATTGAATAATCATTTAAAATTTGAATTCTGCATTTGAATTCTGCATTTGAATTTTGCATTTGAATTCTGCATTTGAATTCTGCATTTGAATTCATCTTATATTCGTCTTACACGATCCATTTTTTCATCAATTTTCTTTCAGGCATATAGTCATTTGAAAATTGACATGATGACTGAAATATATATATCAATTTTCATGTCAAGAGAAAATAGAGCATGTATATATATGGTGGGTGGGGCGTTGGCAAACAGTTATAATTTGAGGGCGTTACAAAGTTTATGTTGTGCAAAGTGGGCGGTTGGCGAAAGTTTAGAAATCTATGGAGTAGACTGTCTTGTATTCTATAATTTTCCTCACTTGTGTCATCTCTCTCTATATCTCTCTTTTCCTCTCTATCTATCTCTCCGATCCACTTGTGTCATCTCTCTCTATTCTCTCTGCGATCCCACTTGTGTCATCTCTCTCTCTCTCTCTCTCTCTCTCGTCCCACTTGTGTCTCTCTCTTTCTCTCTCTCTTCCGATCCCACTTGTGTCATCTGATGGCATAGATGTCTTGTAGTCTAGAGAGTTCAATGTTTATATTTCGTCCAGTTATTGTAATGAACGTATTTTTAAATTTGGGAACTTTGTCTAATGTAAAGTTTCTTTCTGTACTCTGTCTCTAACAATCTCTGATGTAACAGCTTGTCATATCAATCCTGCAGATTTTCTTACTTTGTCCACAATTGAAATTCTCAATGTATACTGATTCATTTCTACTTCAATAATTCGTCTATGGTTATAACATTCCTCAATCAACTATATCTTGAAATGTGTTCACTTTCTCTTCATCTCATTGCAAGATATCGTTCATTCATTCGCCATTCTCTCTCTATTATTATCTCTCTCTCTTTTTCTCTCTCTCTTTCTCAATTTATGCACACTCTTTCATTGTTTCTTGTCCTACCAAATCTCTTTTCAACGTTGATATTATCATGCCTGCAAATTTGTTAAAAGAAATTGTAATATCAATTCCAAACGTTTTCATTCCCCTCATATATTTGAATGCATTAAAATGGTGTAAAAACTCACCGACCTATTTCAGAATTACTAGCAACATTTTGAATTCTCTATTCATGATTTCATTGTCTAAATATTCATAAACAATGTTTCTAGTTCAAGTATCCATTTCCATTGTTGTTAGTGCAATTATTCATATGCCATCTATCCAGTCCTCTTATTTCTATCAAGGAGTCCTTGCATAGAACAGCTTCTAGATCGACATCCGGACAAGCTGTTGTCATCTCGGGATAAGTTACCTCCTGTGCATGGTCGATGCGGTAACAGATCGAACCTTTTGAAGACAGAATAATAAACTGCATTGCCCCGAGGCACACACACACTGCAGCGCAAAATATGGCTTTCACAACAGTAAACGTCTGGAAAACAGCTGCAGATACTGACTGACCAGATTGGAGACTATAGTTCAATGCTACATACCATTTTAAGTTGCAACCGTTTAGCCCCTCTATCACTGGCTGTGTTATATAATATATGGTGGCACCGGCTTCATACTTGATCATTAGATAAATATAGGTGTGTTCAACATACTTTGATGTTGCGAACATTTCAGTAATGTGATATGTTGTTGTCTGTGTATTATGCTCTTCTAGTGCGTAAACTGTTGTTGTGTATGTTATGTTCTTTAGTGCGTAAACTGTTGTATGTTATGCTACTCTCTAGTGCGTAAACTGTTGTATGTGATGTTATGTATTCTAGTGAGTAAACTGTTGTATGTGTATGTTATGCTATTCTAGTGCAAACTGTTGTATGTGTATGTTATGTTCTTCTAGGACAAACTTTGTATGTGTATGTTATGCTTTCTATGCGAAATTGTTGTATGTGTATGTTATGTTCTTCTAGTAAGCAAACTGTTGTATGTGTATGTTATGCTCTTGTAGAAGCAAACTGTTGTATGTGTATGTATGCTCTTCTAGTGCGTAAACTTTGTATGTGTATGTTATGTTCTTCTAGGAGCAAACTGTTGTATGTGTATGTTATGTCTTCTAGTGCAAACTGTTGTATGTGTATGTTATGTTCTTCTAGGGCAAACTGTTGTATGTGTATGTTATGCTCTTCTAGTGCGCAAACTGTTGTATGTGTAGTTATGTTGTTAGAAGCAAACTTTTGGGTATGTGTATGTTATGTTCTTCTAGAAGAAACTGTGTATGTGTATGTTATGTTCTTCTAGACTAGTGATATTATGTAAGCTACTTCTGGCCATTACGTGATGGCAACAATTGAATAACATATTCTGCGGCTTCAGGTTTTCATATCATCCTTTCCTACCTCTACCGTATTGAACGTATTGTATCTTTTTCTCCCATTTTTCTGCTATTTTCTCATAACAACTACATTTGGCTAACATTATACTAGCAATGTCAAACATGGTATCTTACAACAGTTAACGAGCGGAACATCATAACAGAGATGAGATGAAAAGCTGAAGGAGTAACAATGAAAGATACAACTAAGAAATGGAAAAAACATTAGAATACTATGATTGAAAAGAGTCATAAAATTTATAGAAAAAACCTGATTCAATACTCTCAACTTCTATATTAAGTTTGGGTTAAAGCATAGCCAACTATAAACTTATGGGCCTGCGGACTCACGGGGAACCCCTGACCTAGTTGCAGTTGAGGGGGTGGGGGCTGGAATTTATATATGTTTGATAGAACACTGCAAGCTTTTTGCAATTGTACTCAATTCTGTGAGTCTATGGTTATTTATTGGTGAAAACTATTCTTAATACTGATATTCCTTATTGTTAAATTTAACTTGTTGGATAATATAACTTTGATTTAGCATTTTGTGTTGATTTTAAAATGAATTCGTCTATATACAACAATACTGGAATGCGAGGTCACGTGACGGTTGTGGTCTGATTTCCCATAATCTTTACCGCAGGCATAAAGTCCGCAGCCCCTATGAGTTTATAGTTGGCTGTGGTTAAAGTAAGTACAAGGTTAAATGATACCTGATCAGTTTCAGAATGTCCAGCAAATCATGAAACATGATAACCTGCTGATACCATTAGCGAGAATAACAACAATTAAATTTTAAAAAATAAATGTAATTTCATTAAAAAATGGATAAAATGATCTGAAGATGTCTTATATTGTTACTTGTGTCTGTATAATAATGTGTGATACTGTCGCGCTAAATTAATCATCAATTAACTCCCTTCAGTTTTAGCTCGTGGGGAAATCGATATTTTGTTAGTCTAGTGTGAGCCAAAGTCAAAGATAGAATAGGCAGAAAAGTGTGAGTCTACGAATAGTCTTCAATGTGTCAATAATAATATCTGAACTTGAATGATAGTGGGACATATCGTTTACAAACCGAAATAACGCAAAGATAATCTTCTATCGGACATTCGTTGCAAGACAACTATTTGGTAGTCATTTATTGCAAGACAACTATTTGGTAGTAATTTATTGCAAGACAACTATTTGGTAGTATTTATTGTAAGACAACTATTGGTAGTAATTTATTGAACAACTATTTGAGATTATTGCAAACAACTATTTGGTAGTAATTTATTGTAAGACAACTATTTGGTAGTAATTTATTGCAAGACAACTATTTGGTAGTAATTTATTGTAAGACAACTATTTGGTAGTAATTTATTGCAAGACAACTATTTGGTAGTAATTTATTGCAAGACAACTATTTGGTAGTAATTTATTGCAAGACAACTATTTGGTAGTAATTTATTGCAAGACAACTAGTTGGTAGTAATTTATTGCAAGACAAACATTTGAGTAGGTTGAATTTATGAGTAGACCTATCATCATATGCCGTTGGTCAAAGAAAAAACTAACTGTATTCCTTTATAAATCAATGGTCTGAAAACGGGTTCTTATATTTGTTTATTTACTTCTAGCTTGAAGTGTTGAGATATTTCTGTTTCAGTTGTAGTATTAATAATATGCATGAAAAATGTTGTATGTATACATAAACTTGTACAAGAAATTACAATCTGTGACCGAATGCAAGGCTACGTACTGTTACGTTTATCACAGGAGAATGGATCTCATGCGGTTTTCAGTGCGTGAGACATTTGGCTCACTACAGCTCAGATCAGCATGTGTTATATGTAATCCATTCCTTTCGGCAAGTAAGTCCCCATCATTTGTCAAGTGGTTTGTGAGAAGCCTTGTATATCACAAATCTCATCAGTTTTACAAACTTAATATAACATTGAGCGTCTGTAGATTACCCGGTAGTAAACTCAATCACAACACAAGCGTACCTGGTTCCAACTCCGCAGGTTTTGAAACAAATTAGTTTCCTTGGATTTTTACAAACCATAAAAGTAGACTTCACCGTTTATAAAGCAATGGCAAGCTACTGAACGTATAAGTGGTGCCTAGAAAATCGACGACTCGCTTACTGTTGTTGATGGCTACGTCCTGTACAGGATATGCCACGATTTTCATTTTTTTCCAATATAACATTCAACCGTGTACTTACCCAACAGCGTGTACTTACCCAACAGCGTGTATTCCAGACACGCGTGTACTTACTCCAGACACGCGTGTACTTACTCCAGACAATTTGACCCATCAAAAAACTTTGCGATCAGCGTTTATCACAAACCTATTTTTTTCCCCCTCTTTCTATCTGTATATTTATTTCACAATAAAGACTAGTCAATAATAAACCGATATCAGAAATTTGTTTTCATTGATGATGTACTCGATTCAAATGTTAGAAGTCCTAGCAGGATGTCATTCAGTTCAATCAAACTCAGAGCCGCAGTAGCGCAGTTGTTAGTGCACTCGCTTCTTAAACTAGTGGTCCGTGTTTAATTCCACAGTGGGCGTGGATTATTTTTTTCGGCTGTAACGGATCTCAGGTCGACCCAGTCGCCCGAGTCGTTACCGGGGTCCAAATTTGGGGTGTAAAGAATAGAAATACTGTTACCTACCGCGCATGTCGTAAGAGGCGACTAAGGAGGTTTGGCTGAAATCGGATGCATGGGTCCTAAACGTGTAGAGGTCTATGCGTTTAGGGGCCTACCAAACCAATGTGCAACGTATACACACACGCTCTTGGCAAAGATCAAACATATATCACAGAGTGATTAAAATTGGTCGTAAAGTACGAACACAAAGAAGAAGAAGAGGAAGGTGGACCCAGTCGTTGTGTACTGAGAAACTCACTGGGCAGTAAAGACAGCCGTCGTGATGTTGACTACATCACCCATCGTGTGCCGACCGTCAATGAAAAATACTGGCATAACACCGTATCACCTAATATTCATCGATGTATGAAACAGAGTTTATTGTTTCATTTAACCGATTGTGGGCATGTCGTTTGTGGACATCGTTTGTGGGCATGTCGATTGTGGGGCATGTCGTTTGTGGGGCAGTACCCACGCAACAGAATCCTACAATCAAACTGGTATGTGTCACAAGTGTATTGTAATATCCACCATCTTGCCTGTCAATAAATATAATGCATTATATATACATATATATATATAAAATTATAATAATTTTTTATTACTTTTAAAGCAACAACTTCCTATATGTAGTGTCATATGTCTATAACCATTATGTGATAATAAAAGACAATATACATACATAAATTTCAAGTCAAAGAAATGTCAATTTGTACATAGACATAAAATATAGTGTCTAGGCTGAACAAAAGCTAGAACAGATTGTCTTGTTTGAGAAAACGTTTCCGTTGTACAGCTATCGTCGTATTCGGTTTGACAAGAGGTGATCTAGTGAATAGATGACACCAGAACATTGGGGCGCAAATATAATAGGATTTGCCACACTTGCACAATCCTGTGTGGTGAACCCCTGTGAGTTCCGAGTGGCTGATAATTGGCGACACCTAAACACGAGCTGCATGCCGAGGGTCGGTGAGAGAATACCTGCACATCTTCCGACAGTGCTGCTCTAAGCCAAGCTTGGCGTCTTGACGTGCTTGTTCCTCGCTCACGGCGCCGGTAAGTCGAGGCAAGTCTGCAAGGAGCGGTAATACAGAGGTAAAGTCCGTGTGGTGGCATCTTTGGCTTCTAGTTCTTCAACTGTTCCACTGTCAGATTGTCTCTTTGTACAGTAGCGTTATTTCTTCAAGGGCAATTGGCTTATTTTTCTGCTTGACTTTCGGACACAAGCGCTACACTTCACTGGATCCCATGAGGGCTTTTGTGGAATAGTTGACAAGAAGAACACACGTAGAGATCCGTGTGGTTAGCTGAGTAATTCAAGTGTGTACGTGACAGATGGGGCTCTATACGGATTCATATATACATTGGTAACGCAGGACAAACAAAAATTATGGACCATTTATACTTTACAACAATCCAATAAAACTATATAGTTTTTTATATTATGGAGAGGATTCAAGAATTGTAGAGAAAAACTGAATAGTTAGATATTTAATACTAAACCTTCCACGTTCACTGCACATTAGTGGATGTCAGATTTGTATCTGTGTATTACGAGACTCGTGGCATTTTCAAGTGGGTTAAATCTAAGTCTGTTATAGGTGGATTATCAGGGATTATTTCCATTGTTATGGAAACCAATTTATATAGTCTCACAAGAGAGTGCAGCGCACACGTCTGAGATTGTTGTCATCATTACTTGCTATGGACGGCTATTATTATAGTCTCAATGTCTAAATCACTTGATTTATTGTCACCATCAAATCTTCAATTGTCAAGTCTTATATGAAAGATTTATGTGACTAAGTGGTTGTCAAGTCTTATATGAAATATGTATGTGGCTAAGTGGTTGTCTTGCGTTCAGAATGTCATAGGTTCGAATCCAGACCGAGACGTTTTGTTCACGAGTGCATTTTTTGACAAGGGAGCCCTAGGATTATTACCTGAGATACGGAGTTCGTGCTTTGTGCAATACTCTCGCCAGATGATGTTCCATTTCTGAGTAGAGGGATCGAGTCATATGATGTAAAACCGAACACAATGAAGTCAATCTTTCGGTTTTAGACTCTTTACTCCTATATGTTCAAAGCTAAATTATTCTTTCAAGACTGGATACATGGAATACAATATATAGTACAAAGCAACAACTTATAAACATATGCAGATACCAATATACGCCATCCATTGTTTGATGTCGTTGACACTGTCTCTGTCTTCTCATTGACTGAGTTTCATTTCTTACTGCTGGTGTGTCCTATCCATCTAGTACATTCGAAATATTCAAACATTGCTCCCGTTGCAGTTAAATACTTGTGTGATTTTCAAAATGGAGACTATGACGTTCTATAGCAAAAGTGATGACGCTTTTAGACAAGTAGCCCACTTCATTCGGAGTCAGTTCCACTTATTGCACTTATCTCCCTTTCATTGTTATTGTTACCCGAAAGCAAGACATAACTTTTAGTCCGCTCTTGACTTAGTTGGAGCTACGCAGCTCTTGACTTGAAGTATGCATTCAGGCATTTTCTTACACGATTTCAAATATGACATATGTAGAAACTCGCAAGCTTAGAATCTTAACTGCTTGATAGACAAGACAACTTACAAGTTGGAGCTACGCAGCTCTTCAGATATTCTTACCCTTACGTCGTCACTTCTCTCACTGGAGAATATATCCTTACATCAACTGTTCACACGATTTATAAGAGCACGGGTTAGGATTCAAAGAGAGACATTCCTTCTGTACATATACATACTTTTTTTTTTTAAAGCAAAGGAACCCTTTTTCATACCTCGAGGTAAATTGGTTAATAGAGTGCTAGTCCCGTATTTGTCAGTGCCCGTCAGCACATGATGATGTGGAAGACTTTACTTCCCAGTGATGATGTGGTACCTTTACCTCCCAGTGATGTTGTGGTACCTTTACCTCCCAGTGATGTTGTGGTACCTTTACCTCCCAGTGATGATGTGGTACCTTTACCTCCCAGTGATGTTGTGGAAACCTTTACCTCCCAGTGATGTTGTGGAAACCTTTACTTCCCAGTGATGTTGTGGAAACCTTTACTTCCCAGTGATGTTGTGGAAACCTTTACTTCCCAGTGATGTTGTGGAAACCTTTACCTCCCAGTGATGTTGTGGTACCTTTACCTCCCAGTGATGTTGTGGTACCTTTACCTCCCAGTGATGATGTGGACCTTTACTCCCAGTGATGTTGTGGAAACCTTTACTTCCCAGTGATGTTGTGGAAACCTTTACCTCCCAGTGATGTTGTGGAAACCTTTACTTCCCAGTGATGTTGTGGAAACCTTTACCTCCCAGTGATGTTGTGGAAACCTTTACTTCCCAGTGATGTTGTGGAAACCTTTACCTCCCAGTGATGTTGTGGTACCTTTACCTCCCAGTGATGTTGTGGAAACCTTTACTTCCCAGTGATGATGTGGTAGCATTTACTTTCCAGTGATAATGTGATACCTTTACTTCCCAGTGCTTTTACTGACATCCAATTAAGGCTGGGTTAACAAGAGAGCCTTCTGGGCGGAAAAATATTCCACGCCCACTGTGGAATTGAACCCAGACCACTAGCCTAAGAAGCGAGCTTACTAAAAACTGCGCCACTGCGCTCTTACGTATACAGATGTGATTCATTTATTGAATTATGTGATTTCAATTGTAGACGTAAATGGCACGATGTGAGAAAATTCTGTTCATGTCTCACTGATGGATATCAGGATATATATATATATATATACACACTTGCTAATAGTACAACCGCCTGTGGTTTAGGGGATAGTGACTTGGGCTATTAACCCCGACGTTATGAGTTCGAATCACGCTGCGGACAATTTGGTTGCAAATTGTTTCACGTGGATTTTACAAAGGATGATGGCACCATCCTTTCAGAATGCTATGCCAAACTATTGAACGCAATAATGCCTAGAAAAATCACAAACATCAAGGTTGATTAGCAAAGTCCTGTAAATGATATGCAATTAACTTATTTTTTAATAGTACAATAAAATAAACATCATCAACTACAACCTCAGAAGCACATAGACCCCGAATGTAAGAACTTTATCTTCTAGTTTTTGTATCATCTTTTTATTTTACTTTAATTAATGAACATCATCATTATCTACTTCTTCTTCAAATTGTATCTTCCTTATTTATTTAACTAATTAAGGAAAACAGTGTGATATTAACAAACATCATCTACATTGTATAGTTTATCAAAGAAACATAGAGGCCTGACCACAATGCCCAAAAATCTATGGTTCGAAAACGGGTCCATTAACCCCTTATTTATTCATATATTTTGCTGGATTTTTTTCTTTAGTTTTCTGCATATTTCTCATTTATCTATTATTGCATTTTACAAGCATTTGATTTTTAGTTATATATTATTATCTTAAAAGTATATAATTATTCTATAAGTGTCTTTTAATTTGGCACAAGTCTTGTTCTACTGTAAAGCAGTGAGTTGTCAAATTTACTTCTATGCGCACATTATCATTTAGTTGTTCGCCAGTATATATGCTACTAATATATTTCAACTCCATCAACCATCTGGCAGGTCCTAAAATGGAGTCCTGGGAACTTAAAGACCGTGTCAACAGGGGAAATAATTATACGCCAGGATACATGGAAGGTCACACTAGCTGTAGTGAATGAATCCGATTCAGCGAGTGATAGACAGAACCAATGAGTGCCTGAACTAAAATCTACTTCATGTCAAATATCAGAAAATTACCGCAAATGACTGGTTGACACGAATAGGCCACCAACTACAAGGCTGTTTGTATAAGTTTGTTATACCTAGCAATTTCCTCTTCCTGCTGGAACTTTGACTCACTATAAGAGACTTTATTAAAAT
Source organism: Arion vulgaris (assembly GCA_020796225.1). Taxonomy (NCBI): domain Eukaryota; kingdom Metazoa; phylum Mollusca; class Gastropoda; order Stylommatophora; family Arionidae; genus Arion; species Arion vulgaris. The sequence continues at coordinate 30,227,285 of CM036759.1, forward strand.
ATGGCGTCAACAATATGCCGGACTGATTCTTATAATCACAAGATCAGAATTTAACCCTGCAATAAAATATATCTCAGAACGGCGCTAAAACATTTTCAAAAGTTGCAGGATGTTCGTAACGATCAAACTAGAAAGAAAAAAAAACAAGAGGAGAAATAGTGAAACTATTTATGAACATAATAAATATGGTTTCTCTTGCCTCATGGGATTAATGAAGCATGGAGGTAAAGTGCTCACCTTTCGATACAAAGTTACTCGGTTCAATCTCCTCGTGGAATGATCCAGATACTTTTACCAAAAAAATCCATGATCTGTAGGTGAGATTGGGTTCCTAGTTCTATCGGAGATGGACGCCTCTTCTTCTTCTTCTTCTTCGAACGTTCTATATCGATCACTTATTAAACCACTTTTTGTGGTTTCATGTGATCTGTGTCTAAGAACGATTGTACGTTGTGTCAGTTATGCGCTTACAAGTAGGCCAGCACATCCGATTTCTGCAACGCTTTTTATTTACTAACGGTAGCTTCTCTAGGCCCCTACTTCAATCGCCTCTTACGAAATGCCTTGTAGATCGCGGTGTTACTGTTCTTTGCTCACATTGTGAGCCCTGGCAACGTAGGGGATACGAACGTTAGAACGCAAGATCCATGTTCAAGTTGAACACATACAAATGTCCTTGAAAGTTGAACATTGATAAGTGCAGGCTGCAAAGTCGTAGTATGATACAATTCATTACAAAAATGAACAAAAATGTTTCTGCAAAGTCTCTTGCTATCCTCATGGGATGTGCGGAAACCTCATAGTTACTTCGGGGACCCTCCCCGGTGCCACAAATTTCGTTCTCTGCACTTCCTGTATAATAAATAGATCAGACCCCACGTAGTTGGATATTCATCAAAGCACAATAATGATTGAGTTCCATCAATCAATCGATAATTCTGTCAAACAAAAATATATACATTTATAAGTTTCAGTAACCTCTTATTTAAGTATTGCTTCTTAATATAACTAAATATAACAGTATATTGCAAGGGGACTGGTATGTACACGATGTTTTTTCCCCATGATCACGTGCATGCATGCTGATAGTTCCCATGATTTGCTGGTCATATATGATTCTCAACCTTTCTCTTATTGCAGTGTTTACTACTAGTGTCACGTTTAATTGCAGACTCATGCAGTCTAAATGACGGACATTTGATATATTATCGTGTCACAATTTAAAGTGTTTGTCGTTCGGTGACCTTGATATATTTCGTTTATACCAACTTTAGTACATTTTACTTGTACATCTCCCTTATACCAACTTTAGTATATTTTACTTGTACATCTCCCTTATACTAACTTTAGTATATTTTACATGTACATCTCCTTATAACTTTAGTATATTTACTTTACTTCTAACAACTGTATTTAATGTACATCTCCTTATACCAACTTTAGTATATTTTACTTGTACATCTCTTATACCAACTTTAGTATATTTTACTGTACATCTCCTTATACAACTTTAATTGTATTTTACTTGTACATCTCCCTTATACTAACTTTAATTGTATTTTACATGTACATCTCCCTTATACTAACTTTAATTGTATTTTACATGTACATCTCCTTATACAACTTTAATTGTATTTTACATGTACATCTCCCTTATACTAACTTTAATTGTATTTTACATGTACATCTCCCTTATACTAACTTTAATTGTATTTTACTTGTACATATCCTTTATACCAACTTTAATTGTATTTTACTTGTACATCTCCCTTATACTAACTTTAATTGTATTTTACTTGTACATCTCCCTTATACTAACTTTAATTGTATTTTACATGTACATCTCCCTTATACTAACTTTAATTGTATTTTACATGTACATCTCCCTTATACTAACTTTAATTGTATTTTACATGTACATCTCCCTTATACTAACTTTAATTGTATTTTACATGTACATCTCCCTTATACTAACTTTAATTGTATTTTACATGTACATCTCCCTTATACCAACTTTAATTGTATTTTACATGTACATCTCCTTTACTAACTTTAATTGTATTTTACATGTACATCTCCTATACTAACTTTAATTGTATTTTACATGTACATCTCCTTATACTAACTTTAATTGTATTTAAATGTACATCTCCTTATACCAACTTTAATTGTATTTAACATGTACATCTCCCTTATACTAACTTTAATTGTATTTTACATGTACATCTCCCTTATACCAACTTTAATTGTATTTTACATGTACATCTCCCTTTTACTAACTTTAATTGTATTTTACATGTACATCTCCCTTATACTAACTTTAATTGTATTTTACATGTACATCTCCTATACCAACTTTAATTGTATTTAAATGTACATCTCCTTATACTAACTTTAATTGTATTTAACATGTACATCTCCCTTATACCAACTTTAATTGTATTTTACATGTACATCTCCCTTATACTAACTTTAATTGTATTTTACTTGTACATATCCTTTATACCAACTTTAATTGTATTTTACTTGTACATCTCCCTTTTACTAACTTTAGTATATTTTATTTGTACATCTCTGTGTTTGTCTATTTGTTTTTCCAATCTTTAATACCTGTACACTGTTTATTTGTTGATCATATTCTTTGCTTCCGTTGCTTCCTCTGGGGTTCTTGCAAAAGAACTCCTTGTTCTCATCTATATTTTACTTGTACATCTCTCTTATATCAACTTTAATATACTTTACTTGCACATCTCCCGTATTTCAACTTAAGTGTGTTTCCATCGCCATTGTAGAAACTATTTGTTTAAGCCAATTTCTCATATCTTTCATTAGCGAATTCGTCTGTTTGTCTGTTTGATCAGGGCAGTATGTTCACATAAGTTGTCGGTTGTCTTATACTGGGAAATAGTGGATTAACATAAGTTGTCGACATATCATTTTGTGAGTTAGTAAATTCACAATATTGCCGATGTACTGTCTTGCAGCATAATAGATTCACAAATATTGCCGATGTACTGTCTTGCAGCATAATAGATTCACAAATATTGCCAATGTATTGGCTTGAATTCACAAACATTGCCGATGTATTTGTTTGCGAGTTAGCAAATTCACAAATATATGTCCTGTTTTGCGGCATAATACATCATAAATAGCTGCTTGCGGGATAGAAAGTAACACACGTTAAAGTTGAGTTATTTTAATTTCTATTTGATCCCTTCCTTGATATCTCAATCCTCTCACCAGACAATCAGTTCAACCTACAATCAATGTGACTTGATCTGATGTATTTGATCCCTTCCTTGATATCTCAATCCTCTCACCAGACAATCAGTTCAACATACAATCAATGTGACTTGATCTGATGTTTTTCAAGCTTGAAAGTCCAATCTGTGAAATACTTACTTAATATGCCTATTTGTATATAATGACAGGTCGGACATCTGAAACAGCAGTTATCTCTACATCACAGTTCGTCATCCTGTTTGTGAGATTTCAATTAAATGTAAGAAAATCCTTGATTTAAAATTTCTAGGACTGGTAATGACCTGTCATGTTACAGCGTTAAATGCTAGGTTGAGTAAACATGATGAGGAGAAAGAAGAGTGAAAGTGGGATCTTGCAATCTAGAAACAGGTGCAAACTATATCGGAGGAAGTATCCCAGACGAGGGTATGTTTCTTTCAAAAATTAAAACAAAAGTTGGTAGGGAGAGACAGAAACAAATGAGAAAATTGCAATATCGTGTGTATTTAGACACGGGCTTTTATTTAAATTAACTTAATTTTTTTTTGGTTTTAATGCGGAGAAGAGGCTATAGGAAATTTTGCAAAGGCGTGTATTTTGGAGGGGTGACCAGGAAAGTAGATATTTGTTGACTCAAGGTTGACTCATATTTATTGCTTTAGTTGCTTCCCCTGCGGTTCTTAACCAAGAAAAAAATCCTTTTTCTCATCTATCTTATTCTTATCTATCTTATTCTTATCTAACCTATTCTTATCTAATTTATTCTCATCTATCTTATTCTCATTTAACTTATTCTTATCTACCTTATTCTCATCTAACCTATTCTCATCTATCTTATTCTCTAGTACAAGCATATTCCAACAACAACAAAAATAACAATTTAACTAAACAAATTGTAATCGATTGATTGACACACATGAACACAACATATCATAACTCTAACATGCACATTCTTAGAAGATAATTGGTTTATGTTTACATATAAATAAATTATAAATAAAATATGTGTAAAGTGTTGTTAAAATACGTCACAAAACTGCACGTTGTGTTGACCTACTTCTCTGAAGCTGTCAAGCTCTTGACGTTCTGAGGTGCGTCAGTAGAATATGTCAGATCGGCGCCAGAATCCTACTCGACGTGTAAAAGAAGTGAGCTAGTTAAGAGATGTCTGGAGACGTCTGAGCGACTCTCTTCCCGGAGATGGAACAACTTCTTGGCCAAATTATTGCCTGGGATTAGAGCGTGCTTTCAGGAAACGTAGTTGAGATTTAACTTTACACACCGGCCGTCGGCACATCTCGTTTCTCACGAAAGTTGTGGACCTATTCAGAATATATACTAACAAGTTGTACTAATGTAGATCAGCTGCGCTAGTGTATGTTTGTCTTCTTGTGTTAGATTCATCTCACGTGCTCCTTTTTTTGCTACTTTTTGTGGTTTCATAGTTTCATTCTGTAGCATTTTTTTAAACATTGTAGAGATGTAACCGATTGATAATAATTGTATACATCTCGTATCATTATACGTTACATAGGACTGCGAACAATTTTTCAATACCGCTCTATCCTGGACTTATAATAATAGTTTCCACTTTAATTTTTACATATTTTCTTAAGTTATACATATATTCATTGTTTTTTAATGGATTTATCATAGAGCACTTACGTTGTCCGTACCGCAAAATCTGTTATACTGCGATCCGGTACTCGAGGGAATACAGTATACTGTAAGTACTGGCTTGCCCTTTCTTAATACAAGGTCATTTGTATGAACAAGCATATATAGGACTGGTCAAGCTTGGTGTGGTCACTTTAAGTAAGAAGAATGGTAAGCAAATCATTAATATGTGATCCCACGAACATATATTCACATTATGATGAAGTAAGACCACATATAGCTGTTTTCTATCTGTTAATCATATGCTATATATTCACATTATGATGAAGTAAGACCACATATAGCTGTTTTCTATCTGTTAATCATATGCTATATATTCACATTATGATGAAGTAAGACCACATATAGCTGTTTTCTATCTGTTAATCATATGCTATATATTCATGGAATAACTATCGTCTCTCTTTCTAATCATTTACTTCTAAATTTTACTTTTAGATTTCAAATATTTTGTAAGGAAAGAAGTGTTGCAACTATTTGAACTGACTATCATTGAACCGGTGGCGTCTGTGGCCTAGGGGTTAGTGACTTGGTCTATTAACCCCGACGTTCTGAGTTCGAATCACGCTGCGGACAGTTTGCTTGCAAATTGTTTCCGTTGATTTTAACAAAAGGACGATGGCGCCACCCGTTCAGAAAGCAATGGCAAACTACTGAACGTATAAGTGGTGCCTAGAAAATCAACGACTTGTTTACTGTAGTTGATGGCTACGTCCTTTGGGATATGCCACGATTTTTCATCATTGAACCACCCACTGTTTGTATATTTGAACTCAAAGGTCATCCTTAGAATCTGTGTGTATGTGTCAGCAACTATGTCATCTTTCACCATCAACGTAATTCATACCTAGAGCTCACCTGCTAAGTTCTCACCTGACACCTACACATCAGAAACCCATCAAACGGGAATATTACTGTCTTCATGTTCAGTTCTGTTTCTTGTGATCAGCTATAATGCTATATAATGTTCTACCGACTATCCGTTTTGCATACTGACTTCAATTCAATGCTTCACTGAAATCATTTAGCTTTTCGACCGTATCTAATTTGACAAGATAACGCCGACTCGCCTGCCATACAGGTCTTTAAAAAAATACAATCTCCATAGCAACTATTGAAAACGATAACAACAGGGCTGGATTGTCCAGTAATAGCATCGCTTTAAACCGCTTTTGGTTTTGCTCTGAAGCGATGAAACCGTAGAGGATTGCACGTGATTTGAATGTGTAAGATTAAAAGAGAAACCCAGATGGAGGAAAGAAGCTAGGATAACTCCTAGCTTAATGTTCCTTCTTGTATTCACTGCCAGGGCTCAATCAGAAAATAGCGCCACAGGATCCAGGGGGGATAATCTCTTTTCTTCCCGGTAGGATCGTGTTAGTGTTTACGACCATCTGAGGGTTGATGGAAAGAGATCGATGCCAATACGTTTAACCTACACACAATCACGACTTCATAAACTAACTGGTGGCCACAGCATTCTTGTTTTTTCTTCCTGGCTTTGAGTCTTTGAACAGGAAATAAACACAAAATTGACATGACGCCAGTAATTAATCTCGCCAACAAATTACTTCCCTCTAACATTCAATAGATTAAATCAATCAAAAACTGTTCTGTACTAGTGGAATTTGTTTGGTAAAAATAGTTAACTCTTGGTGCTGCTCGTCATTGGTTCCTGGATTGTCAACGTCTATTGGCAGAGATATAAATTTAGGTATCACTTCATGGTATTCCAGTTTTCCCGATTTCTAATAATAGGTACTACTTTACATTTACGTTCAGATATTGTTGAAATGATAACACTCACCGATCTACCCACCCTTTCCCTCACTCACTTCCCCACTCACTCACTCACTCCCTCACTCACTCACTCACTCACTCACTCACTCACTCCACTCACTCACTCACTCACTCACTCACTCACTCACTCACTCACTCACTCACTCTCTCACTCACTCACTCTCTCACTCACACACACATACAAACACAAACACGTACATATACATACATATATATGTGTAGAGAGTGCTCGATATATATGTTATATATAAGTTTTTAATATATGTGTTTATATTTATCAGTAATAAGTTATAATTTACAAAAATATAATAATAATTGTTTGTCCGGTCTCTAAAATCCGTTATAATTGTGTCCGGCTTGTCATCGACGGATTAAGAAATGAAAAATACTCCTAGCCCACGACAACTTAAATGCATAACATAGGGGATCGAGAGAGAGAGAGAGAGAGAGAGAGAGAGAGAGAGATAAATGCATAACTGTTTGTAACGAATTTTATTTTGACAGCAGAAACTTGAGAACCGCTATTGAAACAGTTTTGTCAACAAAAAGACAACGCATCTGAAATGAAACAATTGTATTGTTATCAAACTTCAGCCAAAAAAAAAAAGAAATTATTGAAAGAATAGCTAGAAGTTGGAAGAAAGATTTGCAGCACTGATCTTTGTTTTCTAGTATATAATAAAACAATGCTCTGAAATGCAGAGATAACGATACATTTGTATTCATTTGAAAACATTTCACAACTTACGTGACAACAAATGATGGAGAATAATGAAGACATACAGAATCTCAATCATCATTATTTTAATTATCAAAGACCCTTATACTAATTTTACTTTGCATCATTGGAAGAAGCAATCATAATTTAAATAGAAACAATACTCTATTAATCTGCCTTCTCTTTCTGATAGACTTGGCAATGTACCACACACCAGAGAACTCTCCCAGAGGAATAAGATGGTTAGTATTCTCAACGCGAGATGATCTGGCTGTTGTTGAGGGCATAGCATTGCTGTCCCAGTTACATCAGTATTTTCATGATAAAACAGATATATACAGTCTGTTGGCTGTCGATAACGATTTTGATAACACGCTATCTAAGTGACAACGTTTCGTGAATATTCCGGGGCTAAACTACAAGTACTTCTGAAGTCGAAGTAAGATTCACCTGAATGGCGAGGGGCACTGGTGATAAGAAAAGCAAGTCTTCACGCATAAATCAGTCAGAAGCCTCAGATAAGGCGCCAGAATTATCCCAAAATACATAGCGGGTGAAAGGAATAGAAAACGATAGCCAGTCCGTTAGTACTTAATATAAAACTCAAGACTCAATGTATATTCATAACAGTAATGTCAGTAGTCATGTTCACGAGACTGGGAAACAATCCGATAACAGTATGACAACACAAGATGAAGAAAATGTGCCTCATAAAAGAAAGAATGGAATTTAAAAGCAACAAATGTTTACTTACCTAAAAGATCAAACAAATGAAGATGTCAGCACTAGAATGAACAAAATCAGAACAACCTTCAACACCATAATCACATTCTTAAATTTTCTCTTATTAGGATACAAACATGAAACTAACGCGTACAAGAGCTGTGCTCTATCAATATCTATATGCGTAATTGTTGTAAGCTGACTATCAGGAAACATGTCCGACTGGTTACATTTCTCATTAAATTTGCAACAACAACCAAATTTTGTAAAGTTCTGAAGGAACAAAATCTTCAACTCAAAGTTGCATAATTGAAGCAACAAAGATGACATTTGAGCCATAAGATTATATATAATTACTAGAGTTAGATTAGTCATCTTCTCAGAACTATCACCAGAGCAAGTACCATCACCAAGAACTGCTATGTTATGAACAACATCACGAGAGCAAGTACTACAATATAAATAATATATAACATTGAGGTAATAGCCCAAGTACAGCAACATAAGTAATAATATAGCATTGAGTAATACATAGCATTGAGTAATACATAGCATTGAGTAATACATAGCATTGAGTAATACATAGCATTGAGTAATACATAGCATTGAGTAATACATAGCATTGAGTAATACATAGCATCAGTGGCGGCTCGTGATTCATTTTTGTTTGTGGGGCCAGACGTTTTTTCCTGATAAATCATGGATTTGGTTGCTATATTTTCATTTATAAAATAATAAATACACGTCATACATTATTTTTGGTGGCGCCCTGCCCCACTGGCCCTTAATGACGAGCCGCCACTGCATACCATATGTAGTAAAGTGTCAAACAACGGAGACACGATGAAAGAAATAAACTCTCGTATTGCTATAGCAGCTAGTGTCTTCACTAAGTTAACAAATATCTGGCAATCTGAAGACCTTAGTATATGTAGTAAAAGAAAAAAGTAAAGGAACCCTTTCATACCTTGTAGTATATAGGTCAATACAGTGTTAGGCCTGTATTTTTCATTGACCGTCAGCACACGATGGGTGATGTGGTCAGCATCACGCCGGCCGCCTTACTTTCCCACAGCATGTCTGGTACCCAGTTGAGGCTGGGTCGACCTGAAGCCGTCATGGTCGGGAAAATTCCACGCGCACGTGGAAGACTGAACCCAGACCACCAGCCTTGTGGGCGGTTCACTAACAACTACGCATCGGCTCTTAGTATATGTACAAAAGTTAAATTGTTTAGGTCCTGTGTGATTCCTGTACTGGCCTACAGTTGTGAAAGTTGGAAATCAACAAACAAAATTGATAAGAAACTGGACAGCTTTGAGAATAAATGTCTCTGAAAATTATTAAAAGTAAAATGGAGTGATTTCGCTTCTAACAACACAGTGAGAGATAGAACACACCAACAACCCGTATCAAATATTATAAGGAAACGAAGGTGGAAATATTTAGGTCATGTTCTTAGATCAGACGAAAAGAGACTAAATCTACATGTCCTTATGTGGTCACCAGTTGGGAAAAGAAAACGGGGAAGACCTAACACCACTCTTCGAAGAACAATCCAACAAGAAAGTAAACTATTGGGATGTAAAAACCATGCAAGATCTCCAACTGCTAGCAACGAACAGCATCACATGGAGATCTAAAACCACTGCCCTATGTGCCGCCTTTGGCACGAAAGGAACAAACAAACTAACTAAGAACTTGAGCTCTTACCTCAATGTTATGTATTATTTATGTTGTACATAATATTTAAGAGAGATTGTCTTCCCACTGACAGTAGCTCCAAATAGATTACTTTAAGATAAGGGTAGGAGAGATTCTCTTCGATGCTCAGTGATATGTCGGCCTAGGTAGGTTTCTCTGCGAGGTTCAGTAATACAACAGCCTAGGTAGGGTTATCTGCGCAGTTCAGTAATACAACAGTCTAGGTAGGGTTATCTGGCAGTTCAGTAATACAACAGTCTAGGTAGGTTTCTCCGAGTTCAGTAATACAACAGCCTAGGTAGGGTTATCTGGCAGTTCAGTAATACAACAGTCTAGGTAAGTTACTTCAGCTGGTTCAGTAATACAACAGCCTAGGTAGGTTTCTCACGAGGGTTCAGTAATACAACAGCCTAGGTAGGTTTATCTACGAGGTTCTAGTAATACAACAGTCTAGGTAGGTTTCTCTGCGAGTTCAGTAATACAACAGTCTAGGTAGGGTTATCTGCGCAGTTCAGTAATACAACAGCCTAGGTAGGATTATCTGTGCAGTTCAGTAATACAACAGCTCTAGGTAGGTTCTCTGCGAGGTTCAGTAATACAACAGTCTAGGTAGGGTTCTTTGCTCTGCTCAATGATACCGCAGCCTAGGTATGGTTCACAGCGCTCATTTTCCGCACCATATTCTGATCTTTCAGAGATATGGTATGCTCTAAGAATATATTACATGTTCCAGGCAAGAGATGCATCAAGTCCTGAGTGCCTGCAGCATTACGATAGGTGTAAATCCTCAACTAGCCGCACTTATTGGTTGTCTATCATCAGTTCTAATCGGTATCTTTCTGATTACTTTCCAACACTAGAACTTGCATGCATATTCTCTAACAGGATACACACACATTCGTAAAAGTGCAGCGGCGGCTCGCGGTCATTTTTCTTGGTGGAGTCAGACACAATTTCAGACTGTATGATGTTTTAGCGTTATATATCAACTTTCAAAGCTAATCAGTATCACATTGAAAGTAATAATTATGAATAATTTCTATAATTAATAAGTACACGTTACTCAAAATGTTTGGTGGGACCGGGCCCCACTGGTAGTTAATGACGAGCCGCCCGATATTACAAACAGAAAAGTTTTAGTGCCACATCTCCCGATTTATATTGTAATATGGTGTCATATCTGCCGTAGCTATAAAGAGGCGTTCAAGCATATGAACGATGAGTCAGTGGCGTAAACGTTGTCACACACAGATGAGCACTTTATTATATGTTCTTGTGTCTCATTTGTCTGTGCGTGTCTCCCTCTAAACATTGTCTCGCCTCCTGCTATTATCTTATTTCATAGTTACAACTCCCAATCATTTGTATCGCTTCAATTTTCTAGCACAACTCCCTCGCACACGCTAACGAGACAGATTAACACAAAAGCACTCGCCAACAGTTTGCTCATCCAATAGAGCGTTTCAATCAGCCACCATTTGAACGAGCGGTCAGCGCAGCAATGAAAACGAAACCTCAGGCCATGTTGTTTTTCACTGCTGATCTGGATGTTTCCCTCTCGTGCTTTGAATGAGCTACGAAGAATTACGAGATTTGCCGATCACATGATTAGTTCGTAGGACACTGACGAGCATGCTTGGATTCCCTTGTTCTGGAATCCTTAACAAGATAAAACAAGAAAATTAACTTGTCTCGGGAACAAAAATAGAAGGAAAATAACAGTTTGATTCAGGTATCGAAATGTATGGCGCTGTTGTAACTAGAAACCAGATCAGATCAAGTACCATATCCACATTCAATGTTGGCTGTAGACGATCTTCATTCTGCCTATAATCTCCAGCCTCTTTCTATATATGCCTCAAGCAACTATTGAAATGTTTCCTTCATAAAACGTGCTCTTTCAGTATAAATGAGATGTTTATATCACCACAGCATTCTTCCCGTATAAATGAGATGATTTTTTTCGATGAGCCCTCCCGGTTTAACTGAGGTTTTATCCTGGAAGAGCTCTCCCGGTTTAACTGTGATATTTTTCTTTGAAGAACTGTCCCGGTTTAACTGTGAGGAACCTCGAAGAACTTTCCCTCTATAAGTGATTTTTTCCCCTCGAAACATGTTGCTAGTGTAAACGAGTTGATGTTTTCTTAGCAATACTCTCATAGTATGAATCATATGTGTCTTTTTCTGAAATGTCCCAATTAAAAAACAAGGTTGTTTCTTCTCCAGAAACACTCTCCCAATATAAACGAGATATGTTCTATACAGAAATCTCCCAATATAAACGAGATATGTTCTATACAGAAACACTCTCCCAATATAAACGAGAAATGTTCTATACAGAAATCTCCCAATATAAACGAGATATGTTCTATACAGAAACACTCTCCCAATATAAACGAGAAATGTTCTATACATAAATCTCCCAATATAAACGAGATATGTTCTATACAGAAATCTCTCAATATAAACGAGATATGTTCTATACAGAAATCTCCCAATATAAACCTTCCACTGGAGTATTGTCACAGAATGAAAAAGATGTTTAATTTCCCGAAACCCTCTCCTAGTATAAATTAAATGTTCCCTTTCCTGAAATGTGGCGTCTGTGGCTAAGAGGATAGCGACTCGGTCTATTGACCCCGACGTTCTGAGTTCGAATCACGCTGCGGACAGTTTCGTTGCAAATTGTTTCGCGTGGATTCTTACAAAAGGACCCGTTCAGAAAGCAATGGCAAACTACTGAAAGTAATAATGCCTAGAAAAATCACAAACAGCGTTAAAAAGCTGGGGTTGATTCGAAAAGTCCTGTAAGGGATATGCAATTAACTAACTTTTTCCTGAAATATTTTCCTAGTATAAACGAAGTGTTTTATTCTCCTAGACATTTGATCATGATTAATGTAATGTTTCTGTTCGTATTTAATTATTGACAACTGAGCGTCATGATTCTAAAATGTATCTCAGAAGATTGTATTTCTGCACTGTGCTTGTTTAAGTATTTATATATTTTCTTGGTTTTGTTAATGCGAAATAGTTTCCAGTCTTGTGTGCATCTATATTCTTCTATCTGTACTCGCATGATCGTTGTTTTCTATGACTTAAAAAACATAATTCCACCAAAGAAATACATGTGGAAATAATACATATTGTTAAATATGAAATTAGAAATGTTATATTTCCTATATTGATTTTAACTCGTTTAGATTGTTCCAGTCTTAGACTTGACAGCTTTCTTCTTAAACAGATTGCTTCTGTCTTAGACTTACTACATGTTTCTTAGTCTGACATTATGCTTCTGAAACTAAATGTAAGCAGCTGCGGCTCGTGATAATTTTTGTTGGTGGGGCCAGACAAACATTTTCGGAAAAACCATGGTTTTGTGTAAGGTTATATTTTAATTTATTTAAAAAATACACATTACACATTAATTTTCTTGTGCGCCGACCCCGTAGGCCCTTAATGACGAGTCGCCACTGAATGTAAGTTTCATAAACTGTTATAAGTTTCCCAGCCTAATTATAAGTCTCTTATACTGATGACAATTTTCTTTACTTGATTGCAAGTTTCTCTAAGTTTGAGTGTCAGTTTTCTAGACTCATTGAAGCAGTATATTACGACATCTAAGATTCAACTGAAGTTAGAAATTTTATGCAAATGTGCCCGTAAATCTAACTGGTTGTAATGTTTACAGTTTCCGGAACACTTCCTGAAATATCATAAGCTTAGTCCCTGAATTGTTAGCACCTGGAAGAATCAAGTAAAAATGTCGGGGGGAAATGATATAAAACACAAATTATAAAGGGTGTTCAAGATAAAAGTAGCCCGATTGGCAAGTTTTGATTTGTCAATTGGGATACTTTATCTTGAACACCTATATTACAAATATCTCGGGTAAGAATCAGGCTTAATCTATAATACGAGTACATACTCGCCCGAGTTGTTACCAGGGCCCACATTTTGGGGTATAAAGAATAGAACTACTGTTACCTGCCACGCATGTCGTAAGAGGCGACTTAGGAGGTTCTGCTAAAATCGGATGCACATGTCCTAAACGTGTAGAAGTCTATGCGTTTAGGGGCCTACAAATCAATGTGCAACGTATACACGTTCTTGGCAAAGATCAAACATATCACAAAGAGTGATTAAAATTGGTCGTAAAGAACGAACACAAGAAGAAGAAGAAGAAGAATAAGAAGAAGAGTAAATTCTATGGAGTTGCAAAATTGTCAAGAAACATTATCGCCTACGTCAGCCAACTCGAATTTGATGAATAAAGTAGTCTACTAGTACTTGGGTTGTATAGAAATAATTGCAAGATGTCGGTTGGAAACATGGTCGGACTTGTAAACACCATACTAGACATGATTCCAACGTTACAAGAAAGGTGATTCAATCAAATATGTTCACCTCGAGCACATATCCTGGAGTTAGCCTTGTCCATACAAAAACCTTACATAGACTAAAAGAACAAGCGTCTGCTTTGTGATGTACATACACCAGATCTGGGTGTAGAAGCAGGGAAAGACTGAGTCGTCAGTGAAATTTTGTTGACTGAAGTCCCTGACTGTTAATGACTTTTCGTCGGATCGATCAAACAGCAATTATTACCGACGAGACAGCAAATTGTTTAGACAACCTAGGGCAAAAAGCGCCCGTTTGTTAACACACGTGCACACACGCGCGGGCACACACACCCGGGCTTCTACCGATTGGAAAATGGGTATTGGCTAAGCCTGCAGTGTAATTGCGGTCTGGAACAGCGTCGTGAATCGACATTGTTTATGAAGTTGTTTAAGAGTAAGTATAAGGTATTCAGCAAGCGTGTGCTATGGAGTTGGAATGCGAGCATGGGTTTTTTTCTTCCTTTCAATTGTATATAGATGATACAAGAGTACATGAACGTATGCTTGTATAGTTGAACTAAGTATGTAAAATCTCCATTATCCTATCTTGGAAACAGCGTTTGAGCAAAGCAGAGAGCAGTCATTATAAAATGAATGGAGAGAGTATTATGTCGTTACCTGGGTACAAATATAATAGAATAAATATCACATAAGTTGTATAGTAATAAACGATGTTTGTATGTGTGTCTGTGTTTATCTGTTCTCTTGATCATCAATTGTTTTGTTGTTTACCCATTATTTTTTTGTTTTTTCCGATCCAGAAGCACTTGAGCTTTTCAGCTCTTCGGCTCGGTGCCATGGACATCGTAACACTTCGGTTCGGTGCCACGAACACTGTAAATCTGGGGAATCTGTGCTTTTTCTGCCATCCCGCGGAATTGAACCCGCACACACAGAGGGATAGTCACCCGTAGTCAACGCGCTACGAACACGCTGGGCAGACGGGCGTTTACCCATTATAAATTGTATGTTGGTGAAAAATAAATTTAGTTTAAATTCTGTCGATTTTGTATGTTCTCTATACTGTTAAAGTTGAGTGACTTTCTTCAGACAGAACGACAGTGTTGCTGCTTGGAGTTCAGGGTATCGGGTTTTTTAAAATTATTATTTGCGACTTTTTTGTGTGTGCGCCACATGCGAAATGAAAATCGTGACATATCCTTTACAGTGCGTCGCCATAAACCACAGTAAATGAGGCGGTGATTTTGTAGGCACCACTTATACGTTCAGTAGTTTTTCATTACTTTCTGATCGGTGGGGGTCTATTTCTACCGCTTTCCATACTGCCATAGTTTGAAACAGGTACAGTTGGATTGTGATCGAGCTGTCTACCTCTTAAGCTACAGATGCCACATGTACATACCAGAACTTTCCAACTTCGAACACGAATCTTATGTTTTGGAAACTTAGGGTCCAGTGCTAACGACATTATGGGCATGGATTTTTTGGGAAAGACTTGTAGCTCGGACATTATATATGGAGGAAAATAGACTTAGGTATGTTATTATTAAACACTCTGTTGAACGTGTTTACTCAATGATCGGCTAGCTAGCTACGTTGTGTCTGCAGAAGTTTAGAATCTATAATATAGATTAGAACAAGTATAATGAGAGAAGGAACATCATATAGAGCCCGAGAACAACAGAATAGATCAACACGCATACCTTTCAGTATACCTTTCAGTATACCTTTCAGTATACCTTTCTACATACCTTTCACGATCTGCTTACAGAGTCTGAGCCCTTGTCGAAGTACATGGATCTGTTTTTTCAACCGTCAATATATATTATTGAGCCCACTTATACCGTATCTGCTTAAACCGACCGTTCTTTTGAGTGTCGCATTTTTTAAAAATCGACTGTATATAAATATAATGATACTTGAATTTCATTTTCTATACATTTTTTTTTTCTTAATTAGATTTAGAATTATCACACAACAAGCCACTTGTCAATTATACTTGCATGATTTGTATTTTCAAAGAAGAAAAAGTTTATTTGAAAGTATGAGACAGAAATCTTAAGACATAATTATATGAATGTCTCATACGAGAGATTGTATGCATATGTTCTTGGATGACTTAACGCTGAAGATTGTATACATGTATTTAACTATGTCTCACAATGGAGAATGTGCTATACATTTTAGTTTTTTTTCAAATTTTATTGAATAAAAACGATAAGAGCTCCGTACCCAAAATTACATTTTTTTTCCACACCTAAAAGAAAGACAATTCTCGTTAAAAAAAAAACCCAAACAATTACGCTAAAGAAGAAAATAGTTTTTATGCAGGTAAAATGTATCCTGACGTTGTGAGAGAAAACAGGATTGGAGAAAAGACAGACTGTCGTGAAAAATTCATAAAAAGAGAAACAATGTGTGAGAGAAAGAAATGGAAATGAAATAAAAATCTATATAAAGAAAACACATAGATGATGTAAAAAGATTTAAAAACTGTTGAAATAAAAGAAAGTAAAATGGATGGATAGATGGCTAGGTCTATTCTCCTATGCAGCCGTCATGCTCAAACCATCAGTTACATCCCGAATCCATCTTCTCCATGGTCTTCTACGTCTACTCTTTGCCGGAATGCTTCCTTCCATGTTAGCCTTCTCCAATCATATCGTGTCTCTTAA
Source organism: Arion vulgaris (assembly GCA_020796225.1). Lineage (NCBI taxonomy): Eukaryota > Metazoa > Mollusca > Gastropoda > Stylommatophora > Arionidae > Arion > Arion vulgaris. The sequence goes on from CM036759.1 coordinate 30,244,189, forward strand.
TATGTTTAAAATACTTCAATTTTCTCATTCTTCTGTGAGTGAGTTCGCATAAATAGTATTCGTTATTGTCATTAACGCTGTTTGCGTTTAAGCTACACTATACTACTTATTTCTATTGTACAGAGTTATACTATAAGTCTTGTATACACATGTAGAAAAACAAAACCACAAATGGTTGCTAAGACAAAATATAAATGTGTTCGCTTGACAGACTAGCACATAAAGGAGAAACTTGCCAACAAAGTTACGCTCTATTTCTCCTAGAGTATTGTTAACACATTCGATTGGTTTGTGCATCAGAAACGTCACGTAAGATCACTTTTGTGTGCATTGATTGAGCTATTACAATCTATTTTCTTCATGTCAAAAGTGAGCAGAAAACAAGTGAAGAGAAACATGAATCAAATAAATGTTAAGAAATCAAAATAGTGATTCGTTCAGAATGTTATATTTGTCTCTAAAAGAAAGACTTGGTTTGAAATGTAACGCCAAAGCTAGAATCTACTCCATGATTACAGAGTATCATTGACAGATCGATCTCAATACGAGCTACCTTGCTCTCTGTCAATATAGACAAAACACTGGAGAATAGAAATCTTTCTCTGCCAGAAGGAGATAAGTGTAGATTGAGATGTTTTCATCTTGATCGTTGCAGAAACGTAATATGGATTGTTAATGCTTGCGACTGTTGTGTTATTTATTTTTATACCGTTTTGAAATCAGAAGTTTGCAATAAAGTTCTCTTTGTAATAGATTCTTAAGTTTATGTCATTTTCTATAAATATGTTGATTGTTGCTACATCAGTCAGTTTTCTTTGATTTTGAATTCCTTCTGGGGAGATCTATTTGTATTCTTTTGTATGTTCTTTTGATGCTACAAATATAAATGAGAACAAAAATTAAGTATTTTCACATTTTAAAAGATATGAAACATTGGAAAAGACCAATAAGGAAGGAGACAATCCGTCAAAGTGGAGAAGAGAAAGACCACGAAGATCCAAAATGTAACTGATGATTTCAGCAAGACGGCTACAGAGATAGGGCAGCTGGGTTATGAGATAAAGAAATTCTGAAGAACTTTTAATGTGATCAAAATTATGTTCAGAACAAACTATTGAATAATGATGATTTCAGAAGTAAGCCGTGTTGTCAACTTTTTCATGTTAAGCCTCCATGTAACATATTCTTAAATAATTTATCTAGTTTTCTGTCATTTAGTGCTATAAATCAATTACTGTTACCTTTTGTCCAAAATCCTTGGTGATTAATTGTCTGTATTATCTCCATATAATAGATAGAGTAGTTGTGTTTTTGTAACCTTCATTTCTTCTCTACATTTAATAAATACTGTTTTAATCATTATCGATGTAAAAATTATGATACCTCACGTTCTGATATTTTATTAAATTAATTAATTGTTGTTTGATAACTGATCATTATTTATTGATTACATTGAAAGATAACTGTCTAATATTATTGATTAAATTATATATAGATTCTAATCAATTATTTTAGATTAAATTATATATATGATATCTGATCCAATTATTTGTCGTCTAAAAGTAATACAAGCTATTCATGATCCTTCTTATTATCTTATATTGTTGCTTGATAGTGTGTGATTTATTGTTATTTTAACCTTGTTAACCTTTATTATTGTCCCATCTCAAAATCTGCAGTATTGATTGAATGATTTGATTTTTCTAACCAAGATGTGAAAGTTATCAATTAAGACTGAACCTATTTCTCAATGTATTGTAGAAAATAAAATATATTACTAAAAAAAAAAAATTCATATATTGTATCACCTAGGGAACTGACAACTCCACATCACAATCGAGTTCAAATTATTTACAAATTTTAAAAGAATGGTTATATTGATATTATGACTATAGGGTGTGACTGGAGAATAGCCTATACATGGAGCTGAACACTGCTCACTGGAACACCAACGTAAGAAGAAGAACAGCAAGAAGACAAAAGTATAGAAGACAAGTGAAAGTATAGATCTGAATGATTTCATCATATACAATTATCTTCAAGCTTGTATATCAGTTGCGCTTCTTTAGCTTTCTCTGTCGACTTGAGAACATCCGTTTGTCGGTTGTGTACTCACGGCCTGCCATGGTTGTTATAAATACGTTAATATTTAACTTGGGTAACAATTAGAATCAATTTTCTCTCTCACCGTCTTCAAGTAATTACAACCTGCCTACGAATTAACTAGTGTTTTCTCATGCGGTTTTCACGAATAGAATTGAAACTGTACCTGCCGGGTTACTTGTGTTGTGCGAGGGAGTCTTTGACTGCTGGAGAATGTCTATTTTCTCTTATTGAACCACAGCTCTAGTTATTTTTAGTCGTTAACTCGAGGTTTGTCTTTATCAGTTTTTATTTTGATGGGCGTTTTGATGCTGACTCAAATAACCCAAGCTTGTTGACGTTTTTCTTCTTGTATATCTTTAATCTTGTTTTTAAAATACAGCTTTTTCTGAGATTAGATGTTTGTTCTCAGGAATATTCTTTTGTTTCTTTTTGTTCCATATTTCTCCCAACCTTCTCCAATGTGCACAAATATTTGTACATTACTTTTCTTTTGCGTCACTCCTATTTGTTACTGCCAGCCTCCCACTTATGTATTGTTCTTGGCTAGTATTGCTATATTACACTGTTTCCTGTTGACACTAGTTCAGCATTGTTCTTGGCTGGTATTGCTATATTACACTGTTTCCTGTTGACACTAGTTCAGCATTGTTCTTGGCTAGTATTGCTATATTACACTGTTTCCTGTTGACACTAGTTCAGCATGTTTTTATTATTTAGAAAACAAATTAACACCGATTAAAAACAAAATATTATTTTTCTTTGCTTGTTGTTTTGTATAAGTGTATGGAACATTGATTTCTTAACTTCAACATAAACCGACAGTGGCCGGGTACGGTTGAAGCTATAAATGTCATTTTAACATGATCATTCTTAAGACTTTCTTGTTGTTGATGATCTATCTTCAGTTGACGATGACAAGTCACCATTATCAATATCCATATTGTGTGCATGTTCTACTTGAGTCTTCTTTTAATTTGCGAACAATCTCTCTTTTATGAAACTTGTTTGTTTCACCCATTTTTAGTTTTGAACCCCTATTTGTTTTATCCAATTTTGAACCCCTGTTTGTTTTACCCAATTTTGAACCCCTATTTGTTTTACCCAATTTTGAACCTCTGTTTGTTTTACCCAATTTTGAACCCTGTTTGTTTTACCAGTTATGAACCCTGTTTGTTTTACCCAGTTATGAACCCCTCTTTGTTTCAGACAGTTCATTTGCTCTCTCTTTGAAGAGAGTAATCCAATCATTATGCAATTTCCATTCCTGAAAGCCCAATTCCTTTATCTTAACTATTTATGCGATCTTAACATTATTAGCTGTCCAATTTTTTAGATTACCTTTATCAATAAATATCTTCGGCGGATTCTCAGACTGAGATGGTATGACAGAGTGACAAACACAGACCTTGGAATAGGGACATGACATTAACACATGATGAACCAGGTCATGAGGAGAAAATTGCTGTGTGTAGCGCACATCTTGCGGAAGACACGGTCTAGTTTCACTAGGCAGGCAATTGAGTGGAACCCGCAAAGGAAATTTGAAAGGGGACACCCTAAACAAATATGGAGACGGAATTTTCTTGAAGAACATAAGTCTATTGTCTATTGTCTATTCCCAGGTGGAAGATGTAGTTGGCTGTCCACTCTTGCCGTTAAGCGTAGGGATGGGAGCTTTAATTTGCCTTCTAGGGCTAGATGAGTCGCCCTTGTTGTGTTATATCCGTGTTCATGTAGTGTGGTCTTGATATTGTTTATCCATCTTTTTCTTGGTCTTCCCGTAGCTCTAGTACCCGATCTCTTTTTATTGTATGCTGTTATTGGTGGTTGGTAGAACAGAAGTATGCTGTATTATCCTGAAAACTACAGAAAACGACAAGACGCCGAGAAAAGTGCAAGGCATATCTTGAGGGCCTATGCTCCACAAGGAACGGAAAGTAACAAGTAAATCTATTTTTTACTGCTGTGAAACTGGTGTGATAAAAAAATAAAATACAAGAAACTACTCTATCACGAAGGAAGGCATTCGTGAGAAAGCGGTACCATGTGTTGCTAGTTTTCCATTGAGGTTCTGTTTTTTGTAGCCTTTAAGCATGAATCTGCTTCCACTTGCATCGATGGCACCAGGTCTGAAACAAATCATTCTTAACATGACCTCGCCTATGATGTGTAGGTGTCAACAGAAACTGGGAGTATCGTCAATAACAGAGAAGTAAGGAAGAGGTATTTTAGTTCGCAACCTTGTAATCCATGAATAATTTAGTATAACAAAGCCTAGCATTATATATACTGGAGCCTTACAGAAAGTACAACCAAAAATGATGCTATTTCGAGAAATAATTCCCAACTTTGAACGCTTCCAAAATGAAAGGTTGCATGATTATCCTGTTTTCATTTTTTTAAAGAGCTATAACTGTTAACAGATCGATAAGTAAACTCGACATTAATCAATCAAGAATTGTCTGTTATTTATATTTTAAATATATATGTACATCTGGAATGGATATAGATAACAGTAAATGGATGATTATGTGAAATTCCAGCAGTAAATGCATGTTTTTGTTGAGTGTTTTGTATTTTGCTGCTAGTCTTTATTTCTGTTTCTGACATGAGAAAATCATGTTAGACATTAACATCAGACCTCGAGAGGAAAACAACAATCTACAAGAAAGAAATTAACAATTTGAGCTATTTTATACTTGTTCATGTTGTTTGTTCTTTCATACAGAACTAGTGGGTCTCTGTGTCGTAGAGGTTACGTGCTCGCCCTCTCATGTTTAGTCACTTGGTTACATTAGTCAGGGCCGTGCCATACTATGATATAGAGATACGGCCGCATCAGGCGACACCGTAAGGATGGGGGATATAAGCAGCGAATTCAAAACCACAATTTAACGTTATTATAACTAAAAAATATTTAATGTGCGACATTTCGAGGACTTGCATTATACTGATAAAATATACCGCACGGCCCTGACATTAGTCATCTTTCTTCATTTGTCTGTGACTTGTCAGCACTGCAATGTTGAATCTCTTCAAGTTTTGCTTAGAATATCTTTCTCACAAACACGCAGTCCCTTGTATATAACCCGTTTTCACACTCATAGAACTTCTTCTAAATGTCAGCAACTGGTACCCTCTAAATGCCATGGACTTAACTATTCCAAGTTCGTGTTAACATTACACTCCACGAACATTCAGCATATAATATGATATAAACAATCGCAGCAGTAATTTCCTCTATAAAATATATCTCTCAATATTTGTGTCATATTCCATCGAATATGATAATAGTTTTGTATCATTTATTTACACTTATTAGTTTTCCAATCTGACTATTTTAAATGTGTTTCACAGAGAATATTCTATATTTTATACTAATTTCTTAAGTAAAATTCCCACTGGTTTAGGGCAGTATCACTTTGCACAATTTAGCAGCGATTTAGAAGTTATGATAGACTAGTCCCATATAGACTACAGTTCTAGATAGACCTAGTCCCAGTTAGTCTACAGTCCCAGATAGACTATTCCCAGACATATTACAGTCCCAGATAGACCTAGTCCCAGATATACTACGTCTCAAATAGACTAGTCCCAGATAGACTACAGTCCCAGATAGACTAGTCCCATATAGACTACAGTCCCAGATAAACCTAGTCCCAGTTAGTCTACAGTCCCAGATAGCCTATTCCCAGACATATTAGAGTCCCAGATAAACCTAGTCCCAGTTAAATTACAGTCCTAGATAGACTATTCCCAGAGAGATTACAGTCCCAGATCGACGACAGTCATTGATCGACTACTGTCCCAGACAAACTACAGTCCCAGATCGACTACAGTCCCAGCTATACTAGTCCCAGACAGACTACAGTCCCACATCCCCGCAGACTACGTCCCAGACAGACTACAGTCCCAGATCGACTACAGTCCCAGATAGACTACAGTCCCAGACAGACTGCAGTCCTAGATAGACTACAGTCCCAGATAGACTACAGTCCCAGATAGACTACAGTCCCAGATCGACTACAGTCCCAGATCGACTACAGTCCCAGATAGACTACAGTCCCAGATAGATATCATAGTACCAGTACCTAGCATATGAAGATAGAAACATTACAGTACCAACACGTAACATTTAAAGGTATAGACATTACGGTACTAGTATTTAGCATTTGAAGACGATATGAATACTTTCTTCAAAATATATCTTTCTTTTGTTCAGAAAATTATACTAACAATTTAAGCTGATTGACTGAATCATGTCACATATATACACAAGGAATCGATTTCAGACTCGTTCGATTGCAAAGCTAGCGCACTATCCACTTGACTAAACCATCGCTTTGACGTCATGTACAATTATTGAAAGTGGTCAATGTCATACTTGAAGCTGATTTATGGCGTGTCAGATTTTTTCTCCATACTACCTTCTAGAACAACGTTGCAAAATGGGCGTAGACAAGTCAAGATAAACGTCGGATATATCTGTCGTATACCAGACGGGAGAAATGTGAAATTGATCTATGATGCTAATAAGGTATCATAAAAGTGCAACATATTTCAGTTAGATATTGTATAATAACAGAGCAGTTTACCTATTTGGGTAGCAATTTGAACTGCAAAAGGAGATGCTAACAATGAAATTATAGTACGAATTGTCAAAGCAACACCAGCTTTTAAATATTCTTTAAAAAAATGTGCAACTACAAGTTATATAGTTTTAGAACTAAATTACGACTTTTAAATTCCAGTGTTGTTTTCATTCTCATATATGTTAGTGAGAGAGTTTAAAAATGTCTAAACACATAGAAAGTAGGTTTAATTTTAAGATAAGGTTGTTGCTAAAATAACTTCGAATAATTATTTAGCCTAAGCAGTTTCTACCAAGTCTGTGCTCTTCTCGTAGAGCTGTATCTATTTTTCCTTGATTCTATAGAGAATTATTCCGCAAAATGGCTAGGGATAATATACTTCCTGGTAAACAACTTATTTTCTTGTAACTATGTGAACGCTTTTTGTCTGGGATATGGCATTCCAGTTTTAAATTGTGAAAAACAAGATATTTATAGACACAGCTGATGGTTGCAAATGGATACTATTTTCATGGTCGTGTTAGTATATGGTCAGAACATACAACACCACATGTCTAGCTCTGATCTGTGGTAGGGGACTGTGTTCTAGGATTGGACTCTACAGTCACCTCCGCACACACCAGAGAGGTGCAGTAGCACACGTCTGAGGCTGTTGCCATCATCGCTTGCGATGGACGGCTACTATTATTACTGTATGGTCATTCATAAATCTTGCAGGCTAAGTAGATCTAGAGATCTAGGCTAGAAACTGTATACCTTCCTTTGCGTTCCCGAGAAACTGTATACAATATGCAAGAACTATAGTCTAGAACATGGGTTTCCAAAGTGGGCGGTATCGCCCCTGCAGGCGCTGAAGCCTTCCAGGGGGCGGTAGTGGATCAGAAGCATTTGGGGAGAGTTTTTTTTCGTGATTTTGCGATTGAATAATCATTAAAAATGTGAATTCTGCATTTTAATTTATTTTATGCCCATCTTACATGATCCATTTTTTCATCAATTTTCTATTTCATGTATATAATCATTTGAAAATTGAACATATATGACAGAAATATATATCAATTTTCTATGTCAAAGTGAAAATAGAGCATTTATATATATATATATATATATATATATATATATATATATATATATATATATATATATATATATATAGTGTGTGTGTGGAGGGCTTGGAAAGTCGTTACAATGGGGGCGTTACAAAGTTGATGTCGTGCAAAGTGGACGGTGGGGCGTTACAAAGTTTGGTCATGTCTTCAAAGTGAGGTGGGGCGTTACAAAAGTTTATTCAGTCCGCAAAGTGGACGGTGGGCGTTACAAAGTTTATGTCGATGCAAAGCTGGAGGTGGTGCTTAAGTTTAGTCGTGCAAAGTGACTGGTGGGCGTTACAAAGTTTATTCGTGACAAAGTGGACGGTGGGCGTTACAAAGTTTATGTCGTGCAAAGTGGACGGTGGGCGTTACAAAGTTTATGTCGTGCAAAGTGGACGGTGGGCCGAAAAAGTTTGGGAATCTATGGTCTAAAATCATGAATGCAAGAGCTTGAAGCTGAGATTAACAAATGAGTAATTTTATTTTATTTCTTTTCAGACTTCAACAACAACACCAGTCACATAAAATGACATCTTCGTCACGTGAAGACACAGTATCACCATCTAGCAGTAACACTGACAGACGGGATCAAGAAAATGACATGGAGGATGATGATTGTTTAAGTGATCTAGATAGTGAGATGAGTGACCCTGGAAATTTGGAAGAAATTGACCCCGTCTCTGAAGGTCATAGCTCTTCCCCTCCTCCTAATCCTCTCATTACCAACAATCCGTTTCTACCACCACATCTTCAACACCCAGTCAGAATCTCATCCTTTGATATCGTCAGACCTCCACCACCTCCACCACAGCTTGCCTCTGGTATACTAAGCTCAGCGTCCACGTCCTCAAACTTACAACCAATTGTGAGCTCACCTGTACATCAGCCAGAGCTGCGTCAATCGTCCAGCCCTTCTGTAATGACACGCCCCTTATTCAAGCCACATGAACTCGCCGCCTCATCAAATCGCACAAACAGCGGCACTATTCGCTCTGAGCATCAACATACACGCCCAGAGCGATCACCTCAGAGAGAACGAAGTCCTGGGTCTGAGTTCATCAAACGGGAACCACCACACCCTGCTTTTACTCCCCACCGTGAAATGCTCAGTCACTTTGCTGCAGCGAGAGCGGAGTTTCTCCACCGCGAGCATGCAGCGAGGGATGTAAATAGTCGAGAGCGAGGAATAACTTTAGACTTTAATAATCAACGGGATTTGAGAGTTGACTTTAGCAAAGCTCATGACCTTGTCAGACAGGACTACAGCAAATCTCATGAGCAATTCTCTCCAGAGACACTAAGCAGCTTTGGTCGACAGAACGGTGTGCTAGGTTCAGCTTCATGATGTCAGTATCCAGCTTCTTCTACTGAACGCTCAACCCTGTGAAACTTTCAGATAACTCTTGAAAACGATATTCATGGGCCATGTCGTCAGAGATGGAACAAGCTGAACTATACTTGTGACGCATCACGACCAGAAATGATGGACTTAGTAATCTATTCAAATGAGATTAACAATCAGAAATGTATTGGTTATATCCACATTAGTAACTTTACTATGTTCTTGATTTAAAAAGAAAAAAAACGGTGCTTAGACAGTTTTGTGGTTTACCTGACAGCTGTATTTCCTGTCAACTCAGAAGAACACCGTGTTCTCAGAGATGTGGTCCTACCTGTGACGCTTTCTCACGAATGGAAACAACAACAACACCAAGAGGCACAAGTTTATTCTGAAATAAAATAAAACATTGAAAACATACATTACATTTAAAAAGTGTAACTAATGTACACACATAAAAACTGTTCTTATGAAAAACGATGGCTAAGTTCTGTAAAAACTTGGTTACAAAAACTGAACTGAGATTCATCGTGCAGGATCAAGACATCAAATGTTGTCATTACTATAAATATTGAATAAATAAGTACAAAATATATACATAGAATAGAATGTGAATCCAGTTTTTTGTATATATAGTTGTTTATTTTTTTTCGTCTTGTTTGCTAACTTAGGATTAATCTAGTAACATACAATTTTAATACAAGTCTTTCTCATATTGGTTTTTTTTTTTGTTATTACAAGTTTCACAAGTTTGTATGTAGTTTTTGTTTTCTTTTTTTGGTAGATAAACAACAGCAATACATTTAATATATGAGATAATATAGTTACACATAATGATGAATGAATGAATGAATGAATGAATGTCTACATTTTGGAATGTCTCCAGTTTGTGTATGATGTTGTGGGCATTCTCAGTACTCGTGTTACACATTATATAGAGGAGATAATAGCTGTTACACATTATATGGAGAGATAATAGCTTTTTACACATTATATAGAGAGAAATATGTACACATTATATAGAGAGACAATAGTTTACACATTATATAGAGAGAAATAGTTGTTCACATTATATAGATGAGACAATAGTTGTTACACATTATATAGATGAGACAATAGTTGTTACACATTATATAGATGAGACAACAGATGTTATATAGATGAGACAATAGATGTTACACATTATATAGATGAGACAATAGTGTTAACATTATATAGAGAGATAATAGTTGTTATATAGATGAGACAACAGATGTTATATAGATGAGACAATAGATGTTACACATTATATAGATGAGACAACAGATGTTATGTAGATGAGACAACAGATGTTATATAGATGAGACAATAGATGTTATATCATAGTTATATAGATGAGACAACAGATGTTATATAGATGAGACAATAGATGTTACACATTATATAGATGAGACAACAGATGTTATATAGATGAGACAATAGATGTTACACATTATATAGATGAGACAACAGATGTTATATAGATGAGACAATAGATGTTACACATTATATAGATGAGACAACAGATGTTATATAGATGAGACAATAGATGTTATATAGATGAGACAATAGATGTTACACATTATATAGATGAGACAATAGATGTTATATAGATGAGACAATAGATGTTACACATTATATAGATGAGACAACAGATGTTATATAGATGAGACAATATATGTTACACATTATATAGATGAGACAATAGATGTTATATAGATGAGACAATAGATGTTACACATTATATAGATGAGACAACAGATGTTATATAGATGAGACAATAGATGTTATATAGATGAGACAATAGATGAGACAATAGATGTTACACATTATATAGATGAGACAACAGATGTTATATAGATGAGACAACAGATGTTATATAGATGAGACAATAGATGTTACACATTATATAGATGAGACAACAGATGTTATATAGATGAGACAATAGATGTTATATAGATGAGACAATAGATATTATATAGATGAGACAACATATGTTATATAGATGAGACAATAGATGTTATGTAGATGAGACAATAGATGTTATATAGATGAGACAATAGATGTTATATAGATGAGACAATATATGTTATATAGATGAGACAATAGATGTTATATAGATGAGACAATAGATGTTATATAGATGAGACAATAGATGTTATATAGATGAGACAATAGATGTTATATAGATGAGACAATAGATGTTATATAGATGAGACAATAGATGTTATATAGATGAGACAATAGATGTTATATAGATGAGACAACAGATGTTATATAGATGAGACAATAGATGTGTGACTAAATAGGGGACAATGACTATTGCAAATAATTTCTAGATCGCACCCAGCTTGTTATAAACAAGGTCATGAACTGACGTGACGTTGACATGTGTGACGCAATAACTGTGCTAGAAATGTCAATGTCATACTGTTATGTGGTTCTGTTATACTCGTGGAGTTGTTCCAGACATTAATTAGCTTTGTAATAGATTTATATTACTCGTTACTTTCACTAGCATAAACAATGTCTGAATGTAAATGAGGAGTAACTGAATGTTATTTGTCTGTTGTATGTAACCTGGAACATGTTATTTGTCTGTTGTATGTAACCTGGAACATGTTATTTGTCTGTTGTATGTAACTTGGAACATGTTATTTGTCTGTTGTATGTAACCTGAAACATGTTATTTGTCTGTTGTCTGATAGATATGTCTGTAGCAAGATACTCTCCAGAACTTACTACTGTATAATATAATAAAACGTTTAGACCACTATTTCTTGTATATTTGAAGTACTGAACTATTACTGTAGTTGATCTCAAAACAACATTTTTTTTGTAAATTAGTTTTGCTTTCATAAAGTTACCAAGTTACATCAAGCTTTCAACTTTAAATAAAGTCCAGGTGATGTTGCATTCTGGAAAATTATATTTATTATAGACATCCACAGCTGGGTCTGACTTCTGATAACCTGTCTGAGTCTGACTTCTGATAAACTGTCTGGTTATTACTTCGATAACTGTCTGGTTATTACTTCTGATAACCTGTCTGGTTATTACTTCTGATAATCCTGTCTGGTTATTACTATACTGTCTTTATTTCTGATAACCTGTCTGGTTATTACTTCTGATAACCTGTCTGGTTATTACTTCTGATAACCTGTCTGGTTATTCTTGATAACCTGTCTGGTTATTACTTCTGATAACCTGTCTGGTTATTACTCTGATAACTTTGTCTGGTTATCTAATTCTGGAAAACTGTCTGGTTATGTCAATATGAACAACATCTGTAGAGAAGGTTACTGATAACATTCAAGAACACTAAACCCACCTACGTTATATTATCTCTAAAATGAACAACATAGTTTGGATATATCAAGACAGAATGAGTGCATAGAGAAGAACTGGAGGGAAGGATGTCTGGAAGAAGAATGAGAGAAGACATAGAAGACGTAGATGCGGAGGTGTGAGACGAGGGTCTGGAAGAAGAATGAGAGAAAGACATAGAAGACGATGGGTGTAGGATGTCTGGAAGAAGAATGAGAGAAAGACATAGAAGACGATGGGTGTAGGATGTCTGGAAGAAGATGAAGAAAGACTAGAAGACGATGGGTGTAGGATGTCTGGAAGAAGAATGAGAGGAAGACATAGAAGACGATGGGTGTAGGATGTCTGGAAGAAGAATGAGAGAAAGACATAGAAGACGATGGGTGTAGGATGTCTGGAAGAAGAATGAGAGAAAGACATAGAAGACGATGGGTGTAGGATGTCTGGAAGAAGAATGAGAGAAAGACATAGAAGACGATGGGTGTAGGATGTCTGGAAGAAGAATGAGAGAAAGACATAGAAGACGATGGGTGTAGGATGTCTGGAAGAAGAATGAGAGAAAGACATAGAAGACGATGGGTGTAGGATGTCTGGAAGAAGAATGAGAGAAAGACATAGAAGACGATGGGTGTAGGATGTCTGGAAGAAGAATGAGAGAAAGACATAGAAGACGATGGGTGTAGGATGTCTGGAAGAAGAATGAGAGAAAGACATAGAAGACGATGGGTGTAGGATGTCTGGAAGAAGAATGAGAGAAGACATAGAGACGATGGTTGGAGTCTGGATAGAAGAATGAGAGAAAGACATAGAAGACGATGGTTGTAGGATGTCTGGAAGAAGAATGAGAGAAAGACATAGAAGACGATGGGTGTAGGATGTCTGGAAGAAGAATGAGAGAAAGACATAGAAGACGATGGGTGTAGGATGTCTGGAAGAAGAATGAGAGAAAGACATAGAAGACGATGGGTGTAGGATGTCATTGACGATCTGAGAATAACTACTGCTGACAACGAACATCTTGACGTCGGACAGAATATAGTTTTTCGGGGCTCATGTCAAGGGAGCCAAGTTTCTGAAGGGACAAGCTACGTAATGATGACGATAATGAATGAATACTCAATTATTTACTATTTATCATGAACTAGGTTTATATAATTATATATATTGTTGCACACATTGCTACAATCTCATACTAACATCCCATATTCTTATACACCGTCGACTTTTCTTACACAATCAAATGTATACCTGCAGGATATGACATACAGTTATGTTGTCTTCAAACCGCTATACTTCAAATACTAACAAGCACACGGAGCTTAAGATTCCTGTCATTGACCTGACACACTAAAAAATGTAAGATATTTTCCTACCTTCAACAGGAATCTTGTAACGTTTAGCAACACTTTCTCATTTATCTCATCAAATAACAGTCACAATATATATTGACATAAAAACATGTGCAATGCTGTACTCTCTCTGATCTTGACAATGTCTATTCCATATTAGTAGATATTAGTTATATATGTATTGATAATATCTTTCTCTTTTGTTTTCATTTCTTTCTATCCGTGTTCAATGGAATATCTATCTATATCCATTTCATGTCCCTTTTTGACGACACATGGGGCTTACTTGAAAGGTTACCATAGCTAACATTTTACAAATATGTTTCCCGTCTCATATCACAATTTTAACACTATCTTTCCCTAGTTCTTCTCTATGTTTTCTTTTGACGTCCAGGCTTTATTATTCCATCCGCTGTCCATCGATGAGCTGTTCTAGCCAATGTCCCTACTGGCATAAGACATAGATGACCAGTCCACCTCTATTTTCCTCTTTTAATTGATGGTCTCCTGTATTGTACAGTTAGTTTCTTTTAAAAGCTCTTCATTTGATATTGTATTTGACCAGAATATTCACAGCATTCTTCTTAAGAACGAACATTTGCCTGCAATGTATTTCTAACATTTATAGAAGATTTTGAATTGATCATTTCTAATAGAATATAATACTGGAATTGTTCTTAACGTCCGTGCCAGTTTTGTCATTCTAATTCATGAAGCAGAGACATACACAAAATAAATGTGTGTTTACTTCCTTACTTAGCTACAATAATCCTCCCCACCCCCACCCTCCCTACTACAAATAAGATTTTAAAAGTAAACAAACCTAATTTTATTTTACCACAAAAACCAATTCTTCAACCCCGCCCGCCTGTCCAGCGTGTTCGTAGCGCGTTGGATGATGGGTGACAAGCCCCCTGTGAGTAAGGTTCAATTCCGCAGGCTGGCAGAAAAGCCAGATTCTTCAGATTTACGATGTTCATGACACCGAGCCGAAGAGCTGAAAGCTCAAGTGCTTCTGGATCGGAAAAAATATGACCAAATTGCAATTAATCTTATAGATAATTGTAAATCAATATCAGATCTTTTATTCACTATTATGATCATAGCAGTTCGATAATGGTAGTTGTTGGTACTTGTTGATTATCTCTGCTCGATATTTATCATTGCTATCCAAATTGAAATACTGGTTACAATTAACGTCTCTTCACCTAGAGAGCCACACTAAGTTCTTACTCACTTTCAGTGACAACCAATTGTAAGGTGAAGACCACTTACATCGTAGTACTTGGCGACGGTTTCGCATTTTTTACCCTTGTTGGCAGAAAGTTAAAATACCCATTTTCAGTAGGGTAGACTAGAGAACCAATTGTAACGGGAAATGACTACCATAAGTTGGTGATTACATTCAGTTTACTGTTGGAGGTTGACAATCTTTGCTAGATGGTGTCTATTCTAAGTATATTTTTGTCTCTCTATCTCTCATTCCATTTTGTTTCTAATGAATCATAAATTGTTACTCTAATGTCTTCACAATCAGTTATCCGTTATATGTTGCCTCATCACATCACTCCGGACATATCTTTAAATGCTTCGATTCCCACCTCAACAAATCTAGTCCAGTCGTCAAACACGCCAGTTTAATGCTGGTTAATTATTATTTTTACATATCTTATATATCGTTCTTTTTATGCTGTACAAACATTGACACCCATCTCTCTCAATCTGTTCAGCGAATGGGATTCACAACTCTGATACTTATCTATTCAGAAAGACCCTCATTGCGTTATGAATGTCATTTCGATACATTGCACTTCCTTTAGATATCGTAGCAGTGCAAGCTACTCTATCAACTTGTTCGTTACCCCTTACTTCTGCATTTCCATGGATGAAAATGAAGGTTATTTTTCTGATTCCCGCTGTACAATATGTTTCTGTTTTAAGAAGGCAATGTTAGTTTGTACTTTCTCCGTAGCTCTAGTCGGTACCCTGCTGCTTCATCAACAACAATGCACTCATATTGCAGCAGATGACTTTTTAATGGTATTTCATTTGCAAATGTCCTACTGTCCCATATGTTATGTTCTACTGCAGCGTGTCCTATCTCAGCTACCAGGATCATAGTTAGATGTATGTGGCTCTTGATCTCAAATACTTATGTATTTGTGTGAGAGGTAGTAAGAGACCAATTGTCCAGTACATCTCTCTATAGGTGTGACAAATTGTGAGAGACTAATTGTCCAGTACATCTCTCTATAGGTGTGACAAGTTGTGAGAGACTAATTGTCCAGTACATCTCTCTATAGGTGTGACAAGTTGTGAGAGACTAATTGTCCAGTACATCTCTCTATAGGTGTGACAAGTTGTGAGAGACTAATTGTCCAGTACATCTCTCTATATTTGTGACAAGTTGTGAGAGACTAATTGTCCAGTACATCTCTCGATAGGTGTGACAAGTTGTGAGAGACTAATTGTCCAGTACATCTCTCTATATTTGTGACAAGTTGTGAGAGACTAATTGTCCAGTACATCTCTCTATAGGTGTGACAAGCTGTGAGAGACCAATTGTCCAATACATCTATCTATATGTGTGCGAGGTAGGGAGAGACCAAATTTCCCGTACATACATCTAGTGTAACAAGTTGTGAAAGACCAATTGTCCCATACATCTATCTACATGTGTGACAAGTTGTGAGAGACCAGTTGCCCCCTACATCAATATATCTATGTGTGTGAAAAACAACTTGTTCTGCACATCTGTGTATAATTGAAGAACCAACATGTCACATATAAATGTCTGGGTGTGAGAGGTTATGACAAACTCACATGACATTAAAACACTTCCCATGATACAGTATTTCAACACTAGTACATCATTTACACTTCTCATGAAATAGTTCTATAAATAATTATGTAGATGAACATATAAATGAAGTTTTCTCTTATCTAGACACATTTTTTGTCGCAATAAAAACCGATTCAGTTAAATATCACCCAAATAGACAAGTCATTATTAAGCTCTAGATCAGAGCGGTTCCCAAACGTTACACTTCTCCGGACCCCTTTATAAATACAATTTTGCACATTTATTTATTTATTTATGAAATGGATAGGAATGAATTATCTGTGTTACAATAGTAAACAATGTCTACAAATTTAACATTTTAATAAACAACAAAGAAAACATTAGACCTCCTCCTTCTTCTTCTTTGCGTTTGTTCTTTACAATCAATTTTAATCACTCTTTGTGATATATTTGATATTTGTCAAGAACGTGTATACGTTGCACATTGGTTTGGTAGGCCCCTAAACACATAAACTTCTACACGTTTAGGACATGTGCATCCGATTTCAGCCGAACCTCCTTAGTCGCCTCTTACGACATTCGTGGCAGGTAAGAATGGTTCTATTCTTTACACCCCAAATTTGGGCCCCGGTAACCACTCGGTTGGCACATTAGACCTATAATTAGGCTTAAACTGTATTTTTCTGTTTGAAATTTCAAAGTTCATAATATTTATTTAAGCGCTTGTGGACCTCCTGTGAGTACCTCGCATACCCTCTAGGGTCCGTGGACCCCCGTTTGGAAACGCTGTCCTAGATGATCTCTATGAATAAACGAAAGTGGTTTTTTTGTAGAAACCTTCATTTCTAATGCTCTTAACGTGTGTTCTTGTGTAACTATGTGTGAGTTGTATTAGTGTGTATGCTTGTGAACATGTGTACATAACGTTTAGGAGCGTGTCGTTGATGTGAGAACAACATATATCTGTGCTTAACACACTATTTATTTCCAGTGATATTATTAAGTCTCTGTGGTGACTGTGTTCTTAAATTAGAACATAGATTTCTATATATAACCTAGCATAACATTACACAGGATATAATACAACATTACTTTCATTATTGATGTTATTACTGTTACAGTAACATTATATTTCTTACCGTTTGTCACCGTATATTGAAGTTGTTATTATAATAGTTATTACTAGGGTTATGATTGTCCTAACGGTTTCCTCCGTCACTGCATATTGACTGAGGTCTGTTCTGTAAATATCATACAGCACAAAATATATAGTTGTTGAATGTTTATTGCATTTATTGACTTAATTCATTCATATTTGTTATGTTTTTGCAAGTGTTTTGTCGGTTGTTGACGTCAGTCAGCAGTGTTATGTGCATTTATATGCATTCTGTGTGTGTGCTTATATATGTGTGTGCTTCAGTTGCGAGTTAATTGAAATATATATATGGTGTGCAGGCGAATGCGTGTTCGTACATGTGTATATGTGACTCTATAAGTGATGTGTGTTCGTATTTACATGTCTCTGTGTATGGTACTTAAGCGAATGTGTCTCTACAGGTCATTGGTTGTATATAAGGGCTAAGACGGTATGTATGTGTGTATACAGCTGACAGTCTGCGTGTAAGCAGATGCTTCTGTGTTCAAATATTTATCCGAATTTCTCTTTCTTCTATTCTCCAATCCTGTTTTTCTTCTATTCTCCAATCCTGTTTTTCTTCTATTCTCCAATCCTGTTTTTCTTCTATTCTCCAATCCTGTTTTTCTTCTATTCTCCAATCCTGTTTTTCTTCTATTCTCTAATCCTGTTTTTCTTCTATTCTCCAATCCTGTTTTTCTTCTATTCTCCAATCCTGTTTTTCTTCTATTCTCCAATCCTGTTTTCTTCTATTCTCAATCCTGTTTCTTCTATTCTCAATCCTGTTTTTCTTCTATTCTCTAATCCTGTTTTCTTCATTCTCTAATCCTGCTTTTCTTCATCACAGCGTCAGAATAAAAAGACATTTCTAGGAAGAGCTTTTGTATGCGCTTCATTAAAAGCGTTTTTCGTTGTCTCTGTTATTTATGTGGTCCACGTTTTGTGTAGATAATCATTTGCTTTGTATCTACTGTATCGGAGTAGCATTATCCTTTGAGACACACTATCTGTTGGTAATCTGCTTATGTGTCAAGACTGTTTAGTGGCAGTATGACAACGGCTAACTCTAACATAAAGTCGACTAGGTTAAGTGAACATTTCAGAAAACCACATTTGCATGTCGCAAGATCATAGAATAACAAAAATTGGTAAATTGAGGCGAAATCATTCTAAAAAACAGCACTGAAATGGATTCAGGGTGTAACTGAGGATTTGAGAATGATGAATGCAGAGGCGAGACATTTGGCTCATGAGAGAGAGGGAAATTTCAATTGATTGTTGGCTTTGACAAAGTTCTGCTCAGGTCAAGTCAGGGGCGGCTCGTCATTAAGGGCCAGTGGGGCACGGTCCCACCAAAAATCGAATGGGGGAATAACTTCCCGGAATTGGCAAATAATAGAAAATACTCCAAAAACCATGATTTTTCCGAAAATTTATGTCTGGCCCCACCAAGAAAAATGACCACGAGCCGCCACTGGGTCAAGTTATATGTTTATGATATGACATAAAAAACACGGTTATATTTGTCACAAATTTAATAATAACGTTATGGAATATCAGACCTTGAAACATTTCTCCTTATTAAATAATAAAAGAATGGTATACAATTGCAACAAATCATCAACATTCAATTCAAATAATACCTCTGAAGTCGCAGAATGCCCGCCTGTATGGCTAGGGAACCAATAAAAAGGTAGGCAGGCTTTCATGCAAATATTAGTCAGAAGCGCCACACTAGGCGCCATGGCTACGTCAGCTTTCATAGCTTGCGAACGCAGAAGAAGAAAAAGAATTCAAAATATGTAGATGTTTTGTAAAGATACACTCTAAATATAGTGAGTGACACTCAATAGAAGTGCCACATCATTTTCAAAGATCGAAGACAGTACACATTGCTTAATCAAATTTGTACGATTATCATCACGATGAAAACAAATTAATTATTGTAATAACATAATAACTTGTCATTAAAGCGTTTTGTTCATATTTCTGGCATTAATTTAGGGGGTTATATAGCGCAGACACATTAATATCAATTTCCCGAAGCTGTCGTCACGCGTCTACAGGTCAACAATTTTATTTTCACCAGAACAGAAGAAAAAATAAATTAATAAAACCTTACTAAGAGCTCGAACACTGAACATGTCAGGAAACAACTACTGCGTTCTAACCATTATCCATCCTCCCTCCATTGCAATAGCAAAAGCGTACCTACTAAGAGTGCAAGCCTCAGGGTAAAATGTTAATATATGCATATATATGAAAGTGCATATCTAGGAGAACTTATTATTGTTTCAAAGTGTAAATCTCTAAATGCAAGCACGTAGATATAAATGTATGTTCCTGTATATGTTCGTATGTGTATGTCTTGTCTATATGTGTATGTCTTTAGACCTCTTTAGATGTCTATGATAATTTGTGAAGATTAGGTCGTCGAATGGTTAATGACAATTGTGTTTCTGATGGTAAAGTCCCGTGTTCGGTCCCTCGTATAATAAAAAATAGTTTTCTGTTTGTGATAAAAATACTGATGTTCAGCACACGCTTGGCGACAGCTTCAGACAAACGACCTTAATTTCTCTGATGTTATAATCCCCAGCGTAGTCTCAGAAATGGGAAAAAAGCGTTGCAATGGCAGTTTTTTTTGTTAATGACAGTTTTTGTAGCAAATGTATGCACGTGTAAATATGTCTGATCGTCTTATGATATATGTAGTTATCATCATCTTTTCTTAGTAGTGTGTATCTGTGTATCTATATCAGAGATGTGGGACGGAATAACATGATGTGTAAACGTTCACCCACTGAAACACGAGACACTCTCACACCCGACGTTACAAACGTGGTTCTAGAAATTGGCCCTGCTGTACATTCTTTTTCCTCTTCTTCTTCTTTACCTTCACCTCCTAGGGTGCATAGGTTCACAACCAAGGCATTGCAAGTTATCATGCGCTTGACTGCGGTAATTAAAGCTAATTGTTTTACAGGGTGGGTAGCTAATCCACGCCAAACCTCCACTTTCGCTGTAAGCAGCATGTGGTAGGTTGAAGTGGTTCTATTTTTTACCCCGAATTCGTCCCGCCAACCATATAGGCGTCACTTTGAATAGTCTGTTTTCTTTGACTATAGGACAGGAGAGACGTGTAGGCAGATTTTCTAAAATTCTCATCGTCTGTATTGCGATTAGATCTCGAATTAGACATGTATGCACCTACACTTCTACTTATACCAGAGTAGCTCTCCTTCAATCTTTCCCGCTTAGCCAGGGATTAGTCAGTTACCAGGGCCAACCCGTGGAGATGGGGTAGGGTCTTGGTCAGTGCCAGCTCACTGACTCTGGCGATATATCCTACATTATTGTGTCTGCGCCTACCCCTCCCTACTATTCATTAGGCCATAGCAATGTTAAAACCATGCACTTCATACACCAATGTCTGAAAACGTCACAGGATAATTTATTATATGAGAAGGAGTATGTGTATTGGTGTATGTGTACTTTATGAAGATATTTCTTTATATGTTACTAATTTCTCTATGCCCATCTTAGTATATGGGCAAGTACATATGTTATATGTATGTGCACATCTATGTTTGTGTCTGTATAAGCTAAGTGCTGAAAGTTGAGCATATGTGGTACAAAACTTACATACTTACATACATACACTGAATTGTATATTTTAGAATTTGTTTGTTATATTCAACATAGTTATCATTATTCTACTTATCATTGTGTAAGATCATCATCACAGTTGTTATCATGAATCATCATCTCAATTGATGTTATTATCATTAATTATCATGATGACTATTATATAATACGATATAACATATGTAGAGTTTAAAACATCTTTGGTTTTCTTTACTCTCATTAATGTCATTATGAAGTTATCTTTAATGAGCTCAAGTATAAATAAACTTCTTCTCTTCCAATCTCTTAGTCTTCCGTCTAGTCAATGTGTTTTGAAAAAAAAGATTTTAGTCTATGTGTGTCAGTGATATATATGTTCTCACAGTTTGTCATACTATCCCTGTGTCTACTAGTGTTTTTGACATATATGTTCTCCAGTATTCCATACAACATTGTATCTGAATGTATCTTACTCTCAGTCTTACATACAATATGTGTATTTGTGAATGTTTTTGACATATATGTTCTCCCAGTTTTCCATACAATTTCTGTCCGCCCTGTAAGTGTTTCTGACAGAATTATGTTGACAGTCTGTATGCATGTGTGTAATCTCAACGTCCATGCGTGTATCGATATATCTAGCAAGGACAACAACACAGTAGATAAAGGGGTAAAGTGATTAACTAAAGAACTGGTTCTGATCAAAGAATAACTAATACTGAGATCCAGTGGCGGCTCGTCTATAAGGGCCAGTGGGACCTGGCCCCACCAAAAATAATCTATAACGTGTATTTATTACTTTTTAAATTAAAATATAGCAATCTAAAACCATGATTTATCCGGAAAAAATGTCTGGCCCCACCAATAAAAATTATCACGAGCAGCCACTGCTGAGATCACACTGCCCACATGCATCAACAATATCACAGAGGAAATAAAAAGGAGGAGTTGGAACATACATTAAGAATGCAGAAGACCAGACATCCATGTGTAGATCTGAAATGAAATCCCACAGGCAAGAAGGGTAGGGGAAGACTTAGTCATGGAGACGAACTGTAGACAGAGCAAGAGAAGATGCGGGAAAGACCTGGAATGATCTCTCTCTCTCGATCACCGCCAGACCGATGTACCAGACCTCCCCATAAATTCTATTCATGTGGAAATATGATCCATGCAGCCTTAGCATTGGTGTTTTACGTCACATCTTCAGCACTATTTGGAACTCTGGTGCTTATCCTTCGGCGATGTGTCCGGTTTCATCCAGCGTTTACTCGGTTCGCTCTCCGTTCTGTAGCCATCTAGTGTTTTTGTACGGTGTGGGGTAGCTAGCCCCATGCCCAACCTCCTAAGTCGTCTCTTACGACATGCGTGGCAGGTAACAGTGGTTATATTCTTTACACCCCATTTTGGGCCCCGGTAACTACTCGGGCGGGAATGATCTAAGCTGGCTTGCTTAAGACAGATCTGGTTAGAGGAAACTTGTTGATGACGTAATCTTCATATGGAGTTTTAAAAAACAAGGGTGGAGAACGCGGAAAGGTAAGATAATTCGTCTTCTTCTTCAGTTATATCTGGCCATACGATTCAATTCATGTGGACCACATACTCGGCAATCAGAATAAACTCTGTAAAATGACCAAACACGTAATCACAAATTACTGTAGTTTTACAAATTACAAAAACAATGACAATATACAGCAACGTTTCGACCAACATTGTCATTGTTTTTGTAATTTGTAAAACTACAGTAATTTGAATAGTTTGACTGCAGTCTCATATATATTGTAAAAAAGACCATCTCTGCCTGCCGATGCTTGTAGCCTTTTCATGTGCGGTGCTGCCATCAGGAGAGCTGTGAGTACTACTTTGTAGCTTGGAATATATTCGTCGAATGGTGACCGCCAGATACACAGTAGTGGCATCTAGGTACTTTCAAGCTATGGTTACACTATTCAAGGTTGTCTCTATTGCTGATCAGTCTGTGTAAATTCTTGTCTAGCCGACTTATGGAAACATGTAGTGAAGATGATCTTATCAAATTCTTCACTAGATTACGTTTGCTCAGCAGCTTTGATTGACATATTAAAGACACTAGATTACGTTTGCTCAGCAGCTTTGATTGACAAATTAAAAACATTAGATTACGTTT
Organism: Arion vulgaris; assembly: GCA_020796225.1. Taxonomy (NCBI): domain Eukaryota; kingdom Metazoa; phylum Mollusca; class Gastropoda; order Stylommatophora; family Arionidae; genus Arion; species Arion vulgaris. The sequence goes on from CM036759.1 coordinate 30,267,725, forward strand.
GCTCAGCATCTTTGATTGACATATTAAAAACACTAGATTACGTTTGCTCAGCAGCTTTGATTGACATATTAAAAACACTAGATTACGTTTGCTCAGCAGCTTTGATTGACATATTAAAGACACTAGATTACGTTTGCTCAGCAGCTTTGATTGACAAATTAAAAATAGAGATTTGCAAACAACTTATTGTTAGTGATTGTGGTTACCTGTAGTAAATAAATAATTCGTCTATTAGTTCCAAGTATTACTTTCTTATTTTTTTTACTTTGTAATTTATACGTTCGCTTTAGTCCCTTCTTTGTTCTAGCTAGTAGGGCTATCTGTTGATACTTTCAGAGTATATAGTCCCTTTTATTCTTGTCTCCCAATGGCTGGATATTGGTTGTCTTTTCTATTTCTGCAAATTGATGTAGATTTGATAGCTACCAAAATAGTTATCATGCATCGATTCAGAGTTTTTTCCCCCCAATATTAGTTTGATTGAGTGAGCTGATGATGTCCATTCCGATGATGCACATTCCAGGAATAGTCGAAATGCTCTAGTGTATACCTGAGCCAGGACTTGACTATTTTCTTCCCTGGTGGTACCAGCGAGCTTCCGCTTTACACATTGTTGTCTTATAGGTTTAAACAAAATATTTACATTATGGAGTGTTTCCATTTCAGGTAACTGTCAAGCTTAACTCTCTTAAGGTAGAGTATGGGAGCGTGGAACATTATCACTGTTAAATTTAAGATTACATTATTCTTGTTTCGTGACCAAGTGAAGAGTGGTTCTACAATTTTGTTTCAGTTATTTCAAGACTAAATATCATCATAATAATTCCTCTCGTACCGTTATACGTTACATAGGGCCTGCAAGTAATTTCTCCATACCGCTCTATCCTGGGCAACTCGCTCAATCTCTCCATGGAACTGAGACCGATATTTCTTGCCTCTCTCAGCAAAGTTCGCTTCAGGGTCTCCTTAGGTTGACCTCTCTTTCTTGAACCCTTTGCATCCCACTTCTAAATATACTAAATATACTACCCTACATTATGAAGTTGTTCAGGTTTTCCTTGAATTTAAAGATGGCAGGATCCAGTAACTCGGGGGTGTACCACATAGCTAGATCATCTGCATGGTAGAGAGTGTGATACATGTCTGTGGTAGATCATTGATATATATATATATATAGAAAGAAAGAAAAGCAATGGGGACAGTTCGCTGCCCTGTGGGACTCCAGCTCTTAATTTGAATCTGAGATTATGCACTCCATCTAATTTTACAGATGCTTCTCTATGGATAAGAAAGTCTTTTATTCAAGTGTAGAATCTGTCCCGCATTCTATTACGTAAGATCTTGAGTCGCAGATTGTTTGTCCATAGTTTGCAGAAGCCTTGCAGATTGTTTGTCCATAGTTTGCCAGAAGCCTTCGCAGATTGTTTGTCCATAGTTTGCCAGAAGCCTTGGATATATCGAAGAAAATTGAGAGAACGTTTTACTTTTTTTTTTTTTGAAGCTATTTTCTATATCCTGTGTCAGGTACGCCACTTGGTCATCAGTTCTTCTATACTATCTGTAACCCCGCCTGAGCTGGATCTAGTTTATGGTTGAATTATATTACACACTCCATCAGTGCAACTTAGCAAGCTTATAGTTATGTAACTATGTAGATCCTTCTTATCTTTAGTAAGATAATGAGATTTACAAAGAAAAAGGTAAATAAGTAGTACAAATATAAACGACATTGTCTCATGTTCATATTTAGTAGCAGTTATCTATGTGAGGCTTTGGGAAGAGAATAATGAATATACAAAACTCTTAACAAATTGAAGAATAAGCTACGAGACAAATATGTCAATCAATTGTGAAAAATTAATTTTCTGAAATCAAAACCGCACCGGAGTGGCTACAGGGTCCAAATTTGGGGTGTAAAGAATAGCACCACTGTTACCTACCACGAATGTCGTAAGAGGCGACTAAGGAGGTTTGGCTGAAATCGGATGCACATGTCCTAAACGTGTAGAAGTCTATGCGTTTAGGGGCCTACCAAACCAATGTGCAACGTATACACGTTCTTGGCAAAGATCAAACATATCACAAAGAGTGATTAAAATTGGTCGTAAAGAACGAACGCAAAGAAGAAGAAGAAATAAAAACCGACAAGACAATATTGTTATTATTAGTGGAGTATAAAGATCTATCCAGAAAAACTGAAAATCAAAGAAAACTGGCTGATGCTACATATAGGAATGAGAAAAGTGTACATAATTTGAACCTATAAAGGGGCGCAGGGGCACGATGGGTTGGAGACTACCATAATGGAAAGAGGCATTCCCGGCAAAGAGGAGAAAGGGAAGACCACGGAGAAGATGGATTGAGCAAGACAGCTAAAGAGACGGGACATCTGATCTATCAGAGAGAGAGTGAAATTCCGAAAAACTGTTAGGGTGGCATAGTTCTGCTCAAGACAAGCTTTATTTGAGGGTTTGCAGTAGGTATATCATGCATTAGACGTTCACCTTTCTTTCTTGTCTACTTTCCCGTCCCTTCTTGTTCTCCTTCCTCGAACTTTCCATATCGAGCACTTGTTAACCACTCTGTGTGATTTGTATGTGATCTAAGCCTAAGAGCGATTGTACTTTATGCCAGTTATGCGTCTACAAGTAGGCTAGCAGATCAGATTTCTGAGAAGCTGTTTATTTACTAGGGTAGCTTCAATAGGTAGCACATCAGTCGCCTCTAAGGACATGTCTTGTAGGTCGCATGTGCTAATATTCTTTGCTTCTCTTGCAATCCCTGGCACCACACGGGCGCCCCGTCATTATCTCAGTGCAACACAGATCCATTTTTAAATGCGTCCACTCAGATCTACATAAACCACGAAGCAATTTCTGACTCTTTGATATGGACGCTTTCAAATTTCGAACTAGTATTTAAACAGGAAATGCGATGATCTGTGCAAAGAGAGTCTTTTAGTGAGAATGTTTGTATGATTATTTTGTGACTTCCTACAGCTGTTTCATGTTGTACAGATCTGGTACAGTTGGTGCACACGAATTGAAAATCAAGAGCGGAAACTTCCATTTTGTTGAATGTTATCTACAACAACAAATAGCGAAATCTGCTGACATCACTACACGTGTGATGCGCAGATGGCATTATATTATGACTACCCGTTTCAGTGAGAGGGCATTTCTGATATCGTAGTTTATCATCATTGTCATCATTCTCGTCAACACCATCATCATCATCATCATCATCTTAACCATCATCCTTATTACAATATGTATCATAATTATCAGCATGATCAGTAATATCTTGATCGTAACAAATGAGGGAACACGATAGCGCGGGTCTGGCGCTAAGCGATCGCCAGAAGAAAAAATTGAGCAGTTTATCCCCAAGAGTCCACATAGATAAACCACCTAAGACATGTACAACTCTATGCAAGCATAATATTCGTCTCCTTTAACTCTAGAAAGTTTCTAATCCTGGTAGAGTAGCTCATCTACGGACAGTATCCTCCAAACAGAAAAAAATAAATATTGTACAATGTAGAAGGCTAAAAACAACCAAAGGTTAAGCAAAGCACGGTTAGAAAAGGACTGACGAAAACCAGTCGCACTTGGCCATACGGTGCATAACCGAGAGTAAGAAAATTAGTCGCACTTGGCCATACGGTGCATAACCGAGAGTAAGAAAATTAGTCGCACTTGGCCATACGGTGCATAACCGAGAGTAAGAAAATTAGTCGCACTTGGCCATACGGTGCATAACCGAGAGTAAGAAAATTAGTCGCACTTGGCCATACGGTGCATAACCGAGAGTAAGAAAATTAGTCGCACTTGGCCATACGGATGAACAGTAGAAAATTAGTCCGCAGTGCATAACATGAAAATTAGTCGCACTTGGCCATACGGTGCATAACCGAGCGTAAGAAAATTAGTCGCACTTGGCCATACGGTGCATAACCGAGAGTAAGAAAATTAGTCGCACTTGGCCATACGGTGCATAACCGAGCGTAAGAAAATTAGTCGCACTTGGCCATACGGTGCATAACCGAGAGTAAGAAAATTAGTCGCACTTGGCCATACGGTGCATAACATCCCTGAGCAGTAAGAAAATTAGTCGCACTTGGCCATACGGTGCATAACCGAGCGTAAGAAAATTAGTCGCACTTGGCCATACGGTGCATAACCGAGAGTAAGAAAATTAGTCGCACTTGGCCATACGGTGCATAACCGAGCGTAAGTTACCTTATTTTATTCACAAGAGTGGTAAAAACCAATTCTAGGTATAGTGCTCTGACTGAGAAGTCTCACCACGTATGGAGAGTTCCAGACCTTGTGCATTGATGACACTAGCCCCAAACCACTGTTGGTTACCCTACCCTGTCCCGTTTTGTAGGGTAACGAGAAGAGAGGAAAAATAGTACTGGTCAGCCTTAAGAAGATTATTCACATATACTCGAGCAGATAATTCTGTAGGGAACGGAGACTGGAAGAAGAATGAGAGAAAGAAATAGAAGACAGACGATAGGTGCAGGATGTCATTGACGAGCTGAGAATGACTGCTGCTAACTCTTGCACAGAATCGAATTTTTCAGGGCTGCTGTCACGAGAGCCAAGTTTCTGAAGGGACAAGCTACTTGATGATGATGATGATACATTAGAATCTCTATCCAGAGTAAACAATAGGAAACTGAAACCAGAAAATTCCAGACATGAACTAATGTTACTAATGTTACGTTTGATTAAACAAAACAAAACTAGAATGATCAGTTACCTTACCCTGACATAAATATTGAGATGATTTGAGCAACTATGGAACTGTCAGGAGTCCAATGATAATATCCACTTTAGAATGACCTGGCCTAATGGAGAGAAAACATTTCGGAGGAATATTGGGGTGGCAAAGTTCTGCTCAGAACAAGCTACTTGATGATGATGATGATGATCCTATTTATTTTGTTTAAAATACATCTTTCATCTGATTTTATCTTCTTCATCTCGTTTATACATTTAAACACGCGTAACAGGTGCAAGCTGTTTTGATATTACCTTCAGCACATGTTCTTTTAGAGATGGTCAATTTATTCATCTTTTTGCAGTTTGGAATGTAGTATTTATTTTCACTATCTTTAACTGCAACATCAACTATGTCTGCAACTCTTTTACATACATAACATCTCATTTTGACATTGAAAACTTGATCTTTCTTTACCAATTTTTTTTTCAAACTTCACGAAAACGTACGTAGGTATAATACTTGCTAGTAAACAGGATAGATCTGAAAACGTAAGTGGAAATAATATTTGCTAGTAAACACGATAGATCTGAAAACGTAAATAGGTATAATAAAAGTAAATTAAGTAAAGGAACCCTTTCATACCTCGTGGTATATAGGTCAATACAGTGTTAGGCCTGTATCGTTCATTGACCGTCGCCACACGATGGGTGATGTGGTCAGCATCACGTCGGCCGCCTTTACTTTCCAAGATCATGTCTGATACCCAGTTGAGGCTGAGTTGACCTGAGAGCCGTCGCGGTCGGGAAAAATTCCACGCCCACTGTGGGAATTGAAACCGGACCACCAGCCTTGAGAAGCGAGTTCACTAACAACTACGCTACCGCGGCTCTCCAGTAGGTATAATACTTGATAATAAACAATCTAGACATGGAAACCCTACATATTTCTGACCTTGTGTTTTTTTTCCTTTGAAGAAAACTTTGAGACGGATTTTAATGCCTCGTGGCTCTCAAAAACAAGACAAATCATAGCTTCCTATAACAATTAAAGTGCTACTATATTTGAAACATATTCACATTGATCTATGGTAAAAAGCGGTTGTTATCACACTATCGATTCAAGCCTAGAATATCTTGTTGTTCATACAAACCCTACGACATGATTGTGCGTTTGTCAGCCCCTGCCATGTATCCAGCGTTTAGCAGCGGCCCAGACATCCATTTGCGTTAGATGTGTTCAAGTCCAGTGATACCAACGTTCCATAAATCCTAGCCTTGAGGGAGGAAAAAGCTCAAGTTTGAAAACACTTGAATAAACTTGTCATCGCTCAAGCATTGAACTGACTGTGTTAAACAACTAGTTGTTGCAAATACTAGTCTGTCATCACAACAAATGGGGGCATTAGACATTTAGATTGATATGTTTACAACAGACGAAGAGGAAGGAAATCTATCTGACAGTGTCAGAAACAGAGTTAACTGTCATGTCAATATGAAAGAGTAGTAACTCGTCCTCTGTCAGGGTCAGTGTATCAGTAACTGCAGTTTTATATACATGACATTGTAACTGTTGGAATGCTTTTCTTGCCCGTGTGTTGCCGGGGCTGGCAACTGGAGCAAATAATAATAACACTGCCACCTACAAGGCAGGATGTAAGAAGCGATTAAGGTAGGGGCCTAGGGAAGCTACTCTAGTAAATAAAAAGCGCTGCATAAATCGGATGTGATGTCTTACTTGTAGGTGCATAACTGGCACAACGTACAATCATTCTTAGACTCGGATCACATACAAATCACAAAGAGTGGTTAACAAGTGGTCGATATGGAGCGTTCGGGGAAGAAGAAGAAGTAGCATAAAATAATTTAGCACTCTCAGTTGATATTATTAACCACTATAGTGGCGTGCAGCAGCATCGCGGCAGCAGCATCGAGGCAGCAGCAAGCGTGGCAGCAGCGTCACAGCAGCATCGTAGGCAGGGTGTGCGTCCCACCCAAAGGTACAGAGCAACGGGAAAGCCCAGCAGAGGCATAACCAGTGCGCGTTTCCTATCGCAGGGAACTACTGCTGCACTGTAGACTGATTGGGGACAATCAAAGGCTAGCGGAGGAAACCGTAAACAAAGCTGAACGGGCGGCAAACCAAGGTGTTCATTAAAACGACCGGTTTGTTGGGAAGATGGCGCTCATAAGCCCGGGAGGGCAGGCCGTCTAAGGGTCGCTGCCCTGAAAAAATAGCAGCCCACTACCTTGTGGGTCGGGCTGGGGACAGTCAAAGGCTAGCGGAAGAAGCGAATCCGCACACAATAGCTGGCTGAAATCGAACACCCCACCGAAGGATAAGCAACTGAGCTCAAATAGGTGCTGAAGGTTTGGTGCACGTACATTACGTTCTGATGTTTGGCTGTTTATATATCAAAGAGAATGATTAAAACAGGCCTAGAATGATCGAAAGAGAGAGAGAGAGAGAAATGTACGCCAGTAACACCACCGGTCACTATAATGGTTTGTCCTATAGATCACTTTCTTTTTCTTTGTATAAACCTTTCAAGATTTTATCGTGTCAAATAGTAAAACAAATATAAATATAATTTTATGTATATGTATCTCTAGTCTGTGACCCACTTGACGTTTAGGGCATCAACAAATGTTGACCACTAGTCTCTGTTTTTGTCCGTTCTCTGTATTGTGATCAAGCTGTCATTCATTTCTTTTAAGTTCATGTTCTAATATGTCGTCTATAAATGTGTCCAATCTCCAGGGATTCGCGTGGATCTACCGTCCTGGACATGCGGGTGTTCACGGCAGCGACAGATCAGAAATGCTTGCATCGAAAGTACTGATTGTTGTGGAGTTTAGATGTGATAAGAGAGAAGTTCTTCAATCTCTTGGCGACCTACTGTTGAATTACGACAATAAAATTGATGCTGAATCTATCCAGAGATTTCAAGAGTTTAGAATTACACGTTGTGCAAGTAGAAATGGATGCTTGACGGGTGGAGCGAGGAATGTATTAAACCAGCGAGCCACAGGAACCATCAATATGCATACACTTTGATATCATTTATTAGAACCTATGGGTTTGGCAGGAGTGCTGTGATATCAGTTCAGTAACCAATAACCAATAACCTGTTTTACTGTTAACTTCCTCCCGATCTTTTTGAGTCTTCATCGTTTTCTTTGACCTTCTGGTGTCTATTTCAGTGCGGTTTTCCTAACAGAATTAGTTGTCATGCGTATCCGATATCCGATTCATCTCCATAATTTTTGTTGGGCGATGATATATATATAATATATATATATATAACATAAGATAATACATGATATATATAATATATATATATTAATGTGATATCTACTACAAATAAATAAAACATAAAAGCTTTACAGCACAATCATTCTGCTATCATAAAACAATTATGGGCACAACTATGTAATATTCTTATTATGAAAAGAGTTCACAAAAGTTGTCAGAGTCCATATAATGTAATGTTAATGTATCACTTCATTCTGAGATGTAAAAAGTCGTGACAACGCAAGATTTCGATCTTAAACTTCTTCTTCTTCTTCAGCGATCTCTGGTCATGCTCTTAATTTACTGTGGACCACAAACTGGGCAGACAGCTTCAGGTCTGTCAGGTTTCCCAAAGCTTAGTTTTCAGGTCGACTGGTGTGGCCACATGTTGCTTCTCAGCTCACACAGAAGAGGACAGTCTTGCAGGATATGCTCTGGTGTCTGTTCTGCCTGCTGACACTGGCAGAGAGCTGTTTGACTTATTCCTAGTCTGTATAAGTGTTTGTTGAGTCTGCAGTGTCGGTGCGTAGTCGAAATATAATGACCTGGTCTGTTCTGCTTAGGTCTTTGAGAGAGTCTTTTCCATAATCATATCCAGTGTTTGTCTTCCAGTCTACTGCAGATTTTCTCTGTATGAGGTTTTGACCTCTTGAAAAGACAAGGGTTGGTAAATTTGCTCTTTGGCACTGCCTCCTTAGCTAAGACATCAGCACTCTCATTGCCTGCAATGCCACAGTGAGATGGAATCCACTGCAAGTGAATTTCTGCCTTTCTGAAAGCTGAGCAAGTTCTCTTTGTAGTTTTTGTACTGTGCTGTCAGTGGATTTAGCCTCCAGGGCTTGTATAGCTGACAATGAGTCTGTAAGAAATACCATCTTGCTTGCAGCTTATTCATGTGCTGTACTGCCATCAGAAGGGCTATGAGTTCTGCTTTGTAGTTGGAACATATTCTTCCAGTAGGAGCCGCTAGAGACACAGTGGTAGCATCTGGGTGCCTAATGTACCTCCTGCTCCACCATTCATGGTTGCCTCCATTGCCGATCCATCTGTGTAAATTCTTATCCAGCTGTCTTCTGGAAACATGTAATGGAGATGTTCCATTGTAATTGCTCTTTTCACTAGATTAGGCTCGGCATCTTTGCTTAATAATTTAGGGATGGAGGTTGAGAAGTTTAGTGGTACTGAGTCTGGTTCCCAGTGATCAAAAGCAATTCTTCAGGTATGGAATTATGATTTAGTAGTTCCAAGTATGACTTTCCTATTTCTTTTGCTTTGTGGTTTAGACTTGTGCGCTTTAGTCTGTTCTTTGTTCTAGCCGCCATTTTTTCATGCAGTGGATGGTGAGGCATTCTTTTGATCCTTTCAGTCTGTAGAATCACTTTCCTTCTTCTGTCTTCCAAGGGCTGGATGTTGGCTGCCTTTTCCATTTCTACAATTGGTGTAGATTTCATGGCTCCCAAAATAGTACGCAGACACCTGTTTTGTGTTTTCCAGTATCGATTTGTTTGAATGGGCTGCTGATATCCATGTCGATGATGCATATTCGAGGGTCGGCCTAACTGCACCAGTGTACACCTGACTCGGGATTCGACTATCAGCTCCCCAGGTAGTTCCAGCCAGCTTCCGCATCACACTTTGTTTCCTCATAGCCTTTCTGTTTGTTTCCATTATGTGATGTTTCCATGTCAGACGACTGTCAAGCTTAACTCCCAAAAGGTTGGAGTATGGGAACGGGGAACGATATCATCGTTAAATTTCAGTCTGAAGTGTTCTTCCTTTGTTGACAATGAGAAAAGCGTTGCTATAGTTTTGCTCCGGTTTATTTCTAGACCCCATTTACTTGCCCACATTATGACGCTGTTCAGGCTGGCCTGGAGTTTAAAGATGGTAGGACCCAGAAACTCGGAGGTGTACCACACAGCTAGATCATCAGCATGGAGAGAGTGTGATACATGTCTGGGCAGAGTTTGTGGCAGATCATTAATATATAGATCTTAAACAAGACATGTCATTTGGACATTGTTGCTTTTTTAATTCATGTCTTTTTTTATCTTGCTTTATAGTTTGCACTACCAGAGATAGTCTATATCCAAATTTAGTCTCTTTTTTTCAATTATTTAACACCAATTTAGTTAACATGGTCTATACTTGTGTTCTCAAGATGTTTATACAAGTTGGTATACACATTCGTTCTGTCACTAGTGCATTTCCCATCCTAGGCTGTTACTAGAGCATTTCATGTCCTAGGCTGTTACTAGAGCATTTAATGTTCTATGCTATTACTAGAGCATTTCCCATCCTAGGCTGTTACTAGAGCATTTCCCATCCTAGGCTGTTACTAGAGCATTTCATGTCCTAGACTGTTACTAGAGCATTTCATGTCCTAGGCTGTTACTAGAGCATTTAATGTTCTATGCTATTACTAGAGCATTTCCCATCCTAGGCTGTTACTAGAGCATTTCCCATCCTAGGCTGTTACTAGAGCATTTCCCATCCTAGGCTGTTACTAGAGCATTTCCCATCCTAGGCTGTTACTAGAGCATTTCATGTCCTAGGCTGTTACTAGAGCATGTCATGTCCTAGGCTGTTACTAGAGCATTTCACGTCCTAGGTCTGCAGGATGGCAGCTGATAAGTCTACGTGGCAGGAAAGTACGATACTAGCCCATTTCTCCAAAACTGCTTGGTTCGCTTCCAACGTGGAACTATCGGACTAGTGTTACAGTGATCCCTGTTTCCAATGTAGGACAGGTCGAGTTAATAGCACTATCAGATGTGAACGATAAAGCGTAGGTTTCGGGTTCAAAACGGGCATACGTCATCCGCCCTCCCCCGCTAACAAAAATCAAATACTTGCCCTCACCCCTTTCCCCGCCACCAACGTATCTACATATCTACTTATTGATATCGTGTAGTTACAAGAGATTGCACCGAGGAGAAGAAGAAGAAGAAGTAATAAGAGAAAGTAGAAATAATGCACATTTAAAAACTTCATGCTCGATGTGCGAAACCTACAAATATGTCATGGTCAGAGTGGATCAGATCAGATCTGGAGAGAACCTAGAGAAACTGCAGTAATAAATGGGCATTTCAGGACAAAGACGCATATGTATGGTATACAATAAAAAGTTAATTGCATATCCTATACAGAACTTTGCGAATCAACCTTTGCTTTTTAACGCTGTTTGTGAATTTTTTTTTAAGGCATTATTAAGTTCAGAAGTTTGCCATTGCTTTCTGAACGGGTGGTGCCATCGTCCTTTGGTAAAAATCCACGCGAAACAATTTGCAGCCAAATTGTCCGCAGCGTGATTCGAACTCAGAATGACGGGGTTAATAGGCCGAATCACTATCCCCTAAGCCACAGACGCGACCATGGTATCACATAAGCAAGCAAAAATGAATAGTAAAATAATAAAACTAACAAAAATCCAACATATAAGACTATAAGTCTTCTTCAGGGACAATACAGAAATACATAATGAATTCTAACTGAACTAAATCATGAATCTAAATAGGATGGTCTATTGTCTATTGTCTATTCCCAGGTGGAAGATGTAGTTGGCTGGCCAGTCTTGCCGTTAAGCGTAGGGATAGGAGCTTTAATTTGCGTTCTAGGGCTAGATGAGACGCCCTTGTTGTGTTGTATCCGTGTTTATGTAGTGTGGTCTTGATATTGTGTATCCATCTTTTTCTTGGTCTTCCTTAGCTCTAGTACCCGATCTCTTTTTATTGTATGTTGTTATTGGTGGTTGGTTTTATAGGATGGTTACAGATGTAAAATGTTTCATACTTACCAATGAACATCTTAATTATACATTTGTTTCTTCAATGTAGTTTCTTGCCTCGGTACACGGCGATATGTTCCCTATTGAGTCGATCTTCAATGATTTATCAGAACAGTGGAGAAGATAGAAACGAGATTTTGTGATAAAATATCTAATGCTACAAGGAAAACAAACCTACAGAAATATACAGGGAGATAGAATCAGTGTTTGCAGTATTATTAGCCTTCGTAATTCACTTGCAGTGGATTCCATCTCACTGTGGCATTGCAGGCAATGAGAGTGCCGATGTCTTAGCTAAGGAGGGCAGTGCCAAAGAGCAAATTTACCAACCATTGTCTTTTCAAGAGGTTAAAACCCTCATACAGAGAAAATCTGCAGTAGACTGGAAGACACACACTGGATATGATTATGGAAAAGACTCTCTCAAAGACCTGGCAGAACAGACCAGGTCATTATATTTCGACTACGTACCGGACACTGCAGACTCAACAAACACTTATATAGACTAGGAATAAGTCAAACAGCTCTCTGCCAGTGTCAGCAGGCGGAACAGACACCAGAGCATATCCTGCAAGACTGTCCTCTCCTGTGTGAGCTGAGAAGCAACACGTGGCACACCAGTCGACCTGAAAACTAAGCTTTGGGGAAACCTGACAGACCTGAAGCTGACTGCCCAGTTTGTGGTTCACAGTAAATTAAGCGCATGACCAGAGATCGCTGAAGAAGAAGAAGTATACTTTCGTAGAAAACAGGTGTAGACAGTTTCAGTGTGGTCGTTTCAATGTTTGCTGATCGGTCAAGATCCGTTAGATTGTCCTCAGAGTGCAGATAAGAAAATCCAGTTAGGGTGAAGATAATCATTGACCTTCTTACATCTTTCTTTCTTTTTTTTTTCTTTCTTTTTTTTTTATCATCACACTTTTACCGGGTTGTTGTCCATTGCCATTGTTTTCTGTTTTTGTCTAGCGCTGTTCTGGTGGCTTTGCTGATTGTAATTTTTTACTCTTTTACAGGATTCTGCTATATCATCTAACCATCTTTTTCGTGGTCTACCTCTCGCCTTCTTTCCTGATATTCTGTTGTAGAAGACTTTGTACACTGTGGAGTTTGGATGCATTCTTATTAAGTGGCCATACCACTTCATTCTTTATTTCTCAATGTATTTCAAGCAAGGTTCTGTGCCGACTTTCTTTCTTATGCTGATGTTGGTAGAGATAGTGCAGTAAAACTTAGAGAGGGAGAGAGAGAGAGAGAGGGAGAGAGAGAGAGAGAGAGGGGGAGAGAGAGAGAGAGAGAGGGAGAGAGAGAGAGAGAGGGAGAGAGGGAGAGAGAGAGAAAGAGGGAGAGAGAGAGAGAGAGAGAGGGGATAGAGAGAGAAAGAGAGGGGGAGAGAGAGAAAGAGAGAGAGAGGGAGAGAGAGAGAGAGAGAGGGAGAGAGGGAGAGAGAGAGGGAGAGAGAGAGAGAGGGAGAGAGAGATGGAGAGAGAGGAGAGAGAGATGGAGAGGAGAGAGAGAGAGAGAGAGAGAGGGAGAGAGAGGGAGAGAGAGAGGGAGGGAGAGAGAGAGGGAGAGAGGGAGAGAGAGAGAGAGAGGGAGAGAGAGAAATAGAATGGGGAGAGAGAGGGAGAGAGGGGGGATGAGAGAGGGGAGAGAGGGAGAGAGAGAGAAAGAGAGGAGAGAGATAGAGAGAGAGAGAGGGGAGAGAGAAAGAGAGCGAAGAGAGAGGGAGAGAGAAAGAGGAGAGAGAGAGAGGGGGAGAGAGAAGAGAGCGAGAGAGAGATAGGGGAGAGAGAGAGACGGGGAGAGAGAGAAAGAGAGATAGAGAGAAGAGAGCGAGAGAGAGAGAAGAGAAGAGAGCGAGAAGAGGCAGAGAGAGAGAGAAGGTAATAGATTGTATACAACAAACTGAACATGAGAAAAGTGTGTGCTCACAACGTTACGCGTCTGCTGACATGTAAACAGAAGCAAGGAACGATAATTTACTGTCGCCTAAAAAGTGACAGTCTAAAATCATTTAACAACCAATGGTGACAGTAGATGAGAAATGGATTGATCATGATGACTCCCAATCTAAACATATCTGCATGCAATGAAAAACCTCGAAATGGCGAGTCAAAATGTTAAATAAGATTCAGACTTTGTCAACATATGTCTTCGACGTATTCTCAGATTTAGATGGAATGGCAGAGTTGCAAACACAGACCTGTGGATAAAAATAAGACAAGAATCCATGAGAACCCAGGTTAGGAGGAGAAAGGGACGATGGGTCGGACTACCCTGTTGAAGATACAGTCGTATGTCAAGAGACGAGCACCTGGGTGGAACTCAAAAGAAAAACGGAATAGGTAGAATGTTCTAAGCAGACTTAGAGACGGAGTCTGCTTAATGAACTAAAGGAGGCTGGATTATCCTTGGAAGCAATAAAGAAAATGGTCTCAGACCGTCGTCCACTTCTATTTTGACCAGTCTGGCAGAAATGGCCATTACGTTAAACTCCTTCGAACTTGTTAGTTCATTCTTCGATCAGATTAGAATGCAGACATACGCACTAAGATAGGTCACAGCTATGATCTCTTGAAGGTTTTTCACCCTCTACTTTCTCTGTACCATTAATAAATTAATGATGATGTTTTGGTCATTGACATCTCCGAAAAATGCTTACAGAAAGAAGTCCAGTCAATTTGTTAGTGAGTTCCCAATGTATAAATCACATGACTTGTCTTTCTTACGTTTGTTAGCTTTATTGAGAATCAGTGACGGCTCAAAATCATCTTTGTTGGTGGGGTCAGACAAATTTTTCGGAAAAGTCATGGTTTTGGGTAACATCATATTTTAGTATTTAGTATTATTTGTCTATTCCGGGAAGATAGTCTTTCAAAGATATTCATTATCTCGTTAAAAGTAATAATTATGAACAAATAATGGATACAATAACAAATACATATTACACATTATTTGTGGTGGAGCCCGGCCCCACTGGCCCTTAATGACGAGCCGCCCCTGTTGAGAATGTTGGTGTCCTCATCCAATATGAGGTCGGGAATAAGATCGTCTTCTTCTTCCAAAGCTCCATATCGACCCCTTGTTATCCACTGTGTGATTTGTATGTGATCTGAGATTAGGAGCGTTTGTACGTTGTGCCATTTATGCCCCTACAAGTAGGCCAGCACATCCGATTTCTGCGCTGATTTTTATTTACTAGCGTAGCACGCCTAAGGCCTACATCAGTCGCCTCTTACGACATGCATTGTAGGTCGCATTGGTACTATTCTTTGCTTCCCTTGGCGAGCAAAAAGATTGAAGAACATGCCTCATAAAAATCTTCTGCTCTCCGACGATCAATGATGTTCGAATACGGACCGCGCCGTTCTGTTCACGAATGCAGTTTTTTTCCAGAGATTATTGCCGGAGCTACGGAGTTCGTGCTTTGTGCAATACTCTCGGCAGGTGGCATGCCATTTATGCGGAAATTGACCGAGCCATATGGGATAAAACCTGGTGCATTGAAGTCAATCCTTTGGCTTTAAACTCACTGGGAATAGTTGTCCTGCATGCCCCACTTCACATTTCAACAGCCCTACAATACGGACTAGTCAAGAAACCCTAGCTTGACTTCACACAACGATGCACAGAGGAATTGTAGACAAATTGTTGACCACATCAGCTATTGTGTGCTCATGGTCATTTTTTTAAAGCTGGCTTTTCCACTTTATTACCCACCGTATTACTCCTGGTGGATGTCTGTAGCTTAAGTTGTAGTGAGCTCGATCACAACCCACGAGTACCTGGTTCAAACCATGCGGCGGGCAGTTTGGAAGGACATTTGTTTTCGTTTATAGTTCCGAATCATATAAATAGTCCTCATTTGTTCAGAAAGCAATGGCTCACTAATGAACTTATAAGTGATGTCTAAAAACCAACAACTCGTTTACTCTGATTTATAGCGACGTCCTTCAAAAGGATATTCCATTACTACTTCTACTACTACTAATACCATTACTACTACTACTACTACTACTACTACAACTACTACTACTTCTACTACTACTAATACTACTATTCATTGTTGTTACTACTACCTACTACTACCACTACTACTACTACCACTACTACCTACTACTACCTACTACTACTACTACCACTACTACCTACTCACTATACTACTACCACTACCACCTACTACTACACTACTACTACCCTACCACCACTACTCTCACTCTCACTACACTACTATCATGCTGCTGTTACTACTACTACTACTACTACCACTACACTCACTACAACACAACTACTACTACACTACTCACTCTACTACTACATCACTACTACACTACTACTACTACTACTACAACTACTACTACTACAACTACTACTACTTCTACTTCTACTAATACTACTATTCATTGTTGTTGTTACTACTACCTACTACTACTACTACTACTACTACAACTACTACTACTACTACTGCTACTACTACTACTAACACTACTACTACTACTACAACAACTACTACTACTACTACTACTAATACTTTTACTTCTACTAATACTACTATCCACTGTTGTTGTTACTACTACTACTACTACTACTATTCATTCTACTACTACTTCTATCAAATTCTACTGCTACTTTTCGCTGATGTTGCTGCTTTTAATACAGCTACTACTACTCCGCATGTTACTGCTAATGCTACTATTGCTGCTACATTCTACTGTTAGTGCCACTGCTGCTGATATTACTGCTATTTATATGCACTGTCGGTGCTACTACTACTCCTCATTTCTATTACTACTACTACTACTTTTACTACTACTACCACTACTATCCACTATTGTCGTTACTACTACCACTGCAACTGCTACTTTTAATACTACTACAATTGTTGTTACTGCTGTTACTACTACTACCGTTACTACTACTACTACCACTGCTGCTACAACTACTAGTACTACTACTACTGCTATAACTACTACTACAACTGCAACTACTACAACATCTACTAATTTGTTGGAACTGCTAATGAAACCACTATTGTTGCAAAGACAACAGCTATAAGTATTGATACAACACATATTACTAATGTTGCTACTTCTACGTCTACTGATTTTGCAATTACTAATATTGCTACTACCACCGCTACTGGTACTAGTGTTGCAACTACCATTAATACTATTACTACTACTACTACTAATGATAGTAAAAATTTTACTTCTACTTCTACTAATAATACTACTACACTACTAGTACTACTAATACTACAACTACTACAACTATTACTACTACTGTTACTACAACTACTTCTGCTACAACAACTGCTACTATTATTACTGCTACTGCTATTGCTACTATTGCTCTTACTACTACTGCTACTACAACTTCTTCTTCTGCTACTACTACTACAACTGCTACTACAACTACAACTATTACTACTATTACTACTACTGTTACTACAACTATTTCAGCTACTACTACTACTACTACTACAACTGCTACTACTACTACTATTACTACTACTACTATGCCATCATTATTTATATTATTGTTACAACTACTTTTGAGAATATCGTCATTGCTGCTGCTGTCTACCAGTTCCGTTACTTTACTCATTACTCTGATCATTACTGCCGTCACCGGAACAAAGCCTTGAAATCTGCCGCAAGAACAATTTAAAGGCGGGGCGTGAGCTACCATCTCAAGTCGAAAAGGCGGAGCTTCACTGTGGTAGGCGGAGAGTGAGCGGTGAGAGTGAGCACTGACTAAAGACAACCTAACAGCAAATCAATGAAATTCATGCAAAATAGTGGAAGAGAGAAAAGTGAAGAAAGAGATAACGCTTTAGTGACAAATATGGAGAATCACTTTAGATGTATCATAGTGAGCATAAACAACACCAGATCATTCCATTCCCTCGGTCACCATCTTGATGCCAGGATCATGAGGGGAGAGAGAGAGAGAGCGAGAGAGAGATAGAGAGAGAAAGAGAAACGCTGGAGTGGATGGTGCAAACCGTACCATTCTCTCTATTATTTGATTGTCAAGCATACGCGAACCTCAACAACGATCTGAATTCCGGAACGTTCCTAAAGACAGATATATATACACAAATTGCAACTTGTCGAGAGGTTAGGGCATAGTCTCAGCCGTAATGACGCAAGCTCAAACCCGTTCTTATGTGCAGTATTTTTTCTGTTGGTTTCAATACAAGTCTTGCATACTGTATAATAACAGCTATGGCCAGCAATCTTTAATCTTCAGTCAAGATTGCCAGCCTACCTGGAGCCGACGCTTCTAACACAAATGAAGTTATACAAACGTTTATATATATATATATATATATATATATATATATATATATATATATATATATATATATATATATATAGAGAGAGAGAGAGAGAGAGAGAGAGAGACAGAGAGATAGCTTGAGGAGGAGAATATGTGTGGGTCGGACATCGTTTTAGATAGGAAATGAGAGAGATATAAAGATATAAAGTGAAAGGAAGAGAGAGAAAGAATGGGATGAGGAATGTAAGAAAGTAAAGATTGTGTATATATATATATATATATAAATGTATTGTATTCTCTATAAAGTATATACTATCACGAAAGAATGCAATATCACTGTGTGGAATATCAAAACGCTAAGATTTATGTGTTCACAAAGTTAAAAATACGTTAAAACTACTTATCAGTCAGAAGGTTCATGCCATTGAACAATAACAACGGTAGTGTTGTCGAAACGTCGATTTAGAATGTTTCTGTGCTTCTTAAAACATCCTTATGTTCTGCTTTGATATTTCGTTTTTAGTGATTATGAAATTGAGAGAGAGAGAGGGAGAGAGAGAGAGAGAGAGACGGAGAGAGAGAGAAAAAACGTTGAAAGTTAGCTATCTATACAATTCTGTTTTAAAACAACAAACATGCTTTTTTTTAGTATGCAGTAATAACTAGCAGTGTTTTATAACTTTCATGTTTTCTCCTGTACACGTAACTTTTACAGTGTTTTATAGCTACCATGTGTTTTCTGTACACATAACTTTTACAGTGCTTTATAACTTCCATGTTTTTCCCAGTAGTCACAATTTGAACAGTGTTTCATAATCTAAGATTAATCCCCAGAAGTAGTATTAGACAGGAATGGTTGAAGTTTCTATTTGAGCAACCGTGGGTGGACAAGGTGGGGTAGCCAACCCATCCCCTAGCTGGCCGCAGATGTCTGTCCCCGGCGAGCAGACAGATGAAGACCAAGCAAGCTGCCACGTTCCCAAGCCTCAAATCCCGGTTCAGATATGACATGAAAGTCGATCTAGGATCCTGAAACACAAGACACCACCTCCTCTTTATTTCTACCGCTCCACGGGACCACATTTCAGTTGCCTAAATGTTTTCCTTCCTAATGTCAGTAAATAAACAGTCAATTTTTCATCTTTCATTACCCAGGTCGCGAAGTCCTCGTGGAGGTCTGCATCTCTGGTGACAAACCAAAATATCTGAATTTGACTTAAGTGGTTCACATTTACTAGCTGTGTTAAAAAATGCTTATCGTAACCTGACAGACTTGAGTTGAGATGCTGTCTAGAGAAAGCTATCTTGTCTCATCTCGTTCGTCACTGTCATACAAATTGGCTGATCTCTTTTAATTGATGTCAAATCAGCTTCAGGGTCATGATTTGAAGAATGCTTACAGTAGCTGCGCCCTTCACGAGGTAGCATCTATTAAATCTGCTTATCATGTTACACCAGGGCAGGTTGCTGCCAGGTTGAGAGTAAGAGAACAACTTCATTCTCCATCTCACTCTCTCGTTCTTTCACCTATACTTGTTTTCTCATATACTCTTCACCATTCCTTCTCACACTCTCTCTTTCTCTCTTATAAAGTTTTTACATTACCACTTTCTTTGTCTTATATTCTAGCCTTCACATTCACTCACTCTCTCTATCTCTATCTATTTCTTCTTACGTTCACACACTTTGAATTCGGTCGTTGTCAGATTGCCTAGTATGGAAACCGACTATGAAATACAGCAAATATATACATATTTCTTCTTACGTTCGTTCGCTATGAATGCAGGCGTAGTTATGGCGCCTTTGTCTGATTGTTGCATGAAAACTTGCTTTCCTTATTACCTTATAACTTATTATCAGAGTCATTCGTCATTCAGGCGAGTCTTACTTCGACTTCAGAAGTACATGAAATTTAAATCCCCAAATAAAAGATCAGTGAAAATGTAGTCTGATTGCAATCCGTGTGCATACCGAAAATCTTTGTAATGTTCCTGGTAAAAGTTTTTGATTTTCCTGGTGAAATAGATATGTTGTTCCCTGGTGGAATAAGTATATTGTTCCCAGGTGAAATGGGTATGGTGTTCCCTTGTAGAATATGCATGTTTTTGCCTGGAGAAAGCTTTGTGAATTTCCCTGGTGAAATTGAAATAATGTTTCTAGGGAGTATGTTCCTTGGGGAAATCTGTGTGATGTTCCCATTGCTGCCATGTAAATACAGGGTGTTCAAGATAATTGCAGCCCCATTGACAATTCGAATGTTTGCCAGGTACAAATTGAGTTGTGTTTATTTACTATGTAAACCGGTTCTGACTAGCTCGTTCTACGTCACATTTGTTCATCGCCCCTTCCCGCACTACAATTACACACCCTCACACAACATTGACCTATACTACGTCATAACTGAACCTTGTCATTTCCATACATATTTGCCAGATTAGCTCCATTCATGGGCTGCTTTTAAGTTGAACACCCTGTAGAAACGATATTCTATTCTGAAATCAGTGTGATGGTTTCGGCGTAATGTTTCTGTGAAAATAGTAACGTTTTCCGGTGTGATGTTCCAGGATGGAGACATTATGATGTTTATGATTTTATGTATCCAGACGAAATCTGTATCATCTTCTCAGCGGAATATGACTACAATTTCATATGGAATCGTTGTGACATTCATGGGTAAAGTGGATGTGTTGCTCTCATGATAAATCGTTATCATATTGTCGGGAGAATTTCGTATAATATCCCTTGGTAAAGTAGGGAAACCTAACGGATGTGCTCATCGTTTGTAAGTTAGAAGTTTTCTAATTCACTATGAATAATGTGTGTGTTTTGTAAATGATTTACATTTTGAATGTGTGTTAGTCTGAATATATTGTTTGGTTGTGTGTTTTCCTGTATGCATTTTGTGTATTTCTGGTGTGGTCAGAAAAAGCGATTCAAAAACACACGCAAGAACTCGATGAAATCCTTTAGCATCGATGTCGACAACTGGAAGAATGTTGCTCAAGACAGATCAGCCTGGCGCACACTTCTTCGACACTGTTTCCTTGACCTGCGAGGCAGGTAGAACAGCACGGATGGAACAAAAGCGTCAAAATAGAAAGGCAGTAAAACTCCCCACAAGCGCAAGTATACCTTGCCCGCACTGTACAAGAACATTTCAAGCCCGCATCGTGCTCACTAATCATCTACGCACACACAGACAAACATAACGCAACTATATTTCCTTGGATGAAAATTGTGTGGTCATCATCATCCGTGATGGACGAACATCATTTGTGTATTTGCATGTGTTTGCTTTGTACTTGTGTGGTTTCATGTATGTATTGTGTGTATTTGCATGTGTTTGCTTTGTACTTGTGTGGTTTCATGTATGTATTGTGTGTATTTGCATGTGTTTGCTTTGTACTTGTGTGGTTTCATGTATGTATTGTGTGTTATATCTGTGTGTTGTACTTGTGTGTTGTACTTGTGTGTTGTACTTGTGTGTGTATGTTTTATGTTCTAATTGAATGCGATCTTTTTAGATTTTTGTGTTGCATGTGCATTTATTTGGTGCTCATTGTGTACATTTTTGTGTTGCTTGTGTGTATTTGTATGTGTTTGCTTTGTACTTGTGTGTTTTCCTGTATGTATTGTGTTTATTTGTATGTGTTTGCTTTGTACTTGTGTGTTGTACTTGTGTGTTGTATTTATGTGTTGTACTTGTGTGTTGTACTTGTTTGTTGTACTTGTGTGTGTATGTTTTATGTTCTAATTGAATGTGATCATTTTAGATTTTTGTGTTGCATGTGCATTTATTTGGTGTTCATTGTGTGCATTTTTGTGCTGTTTGTGTGTATTTGTACTTCCCTGTGTGTGTGTGTGTGCGCGCGCACTGAGCTTGTTATGTTTGCTTACGCGTATTAGCGTGTTGTAGACTGTGTGCGTGTTTGCATAAATTTATGTGTGTATATAGTGCTTGTGTTTATATTTGTGCACTGTGTAGGTGTATGTAGTTTGCGAATACTGTACTTGCCGGCGGGTGTATTTGTGGTTGTGTGTGTTTGTGTATGTGTATGTTGTTGTGTATTTGTGTATGTGTGTGTTGGTGTGGGTGTGTATGGGTGTGGTTCCTGTAGTCTCCCCCAGCTGTTCTGTTACAAACTCACTACTAACTACAAACATAACAACACTCATGTTGATGTGTGTATAGTTATACTAATTTAATAGTTACCGCCCCTTGTATTGGAAGGGGGACAACCCATTGTTGTTTATCTTCCCTACAAACTAAATAATTCTAATAGTCCTGTCCAGATCGTCCAGCTGTGGATGTACTAATACGTGCACGACAGAAGTGCCTATAGTTCATGTCTGAGGCACAAGTGAGATCTGGAACACCCAAAAATCCACAGTCAGTTTGCAGGCTGAGAGATTTCTACGTTTTCCCCAAGTAAATAAATCCAATCTCTCTAATGCAGGAGCGAATGAATTGGGGCTCATAATTTAGTTGTCTAGGCCCTAGTGCGGGCAACTAACGTCACTTTGACTTCCCTTTCGCTGTCCGCTTCGTTTTGGGAGTGCAGTTTTGTCAAGTTAACCAATTTATTGAACTGGTTACATTTCGCTGGAGTCGACCAACTTTTAGTGAGATTTGTTGTCAAATTTGGGGTCTCAAATAAACCTTAGCTGTGAATGTTCTATCAGTTAGTTCTATCTCTATGGTGAATGTTCTATCAGTTAATTCTATCTTTATTGTGAATGCTCTATCAGTTAGTTCTGTCTTTATTGTGAATGTTGTATGTAATGTACATCTTTTTGTAAATGTTGTATATAAGGTCTAGCTTTAATGTGAATGTTGTATATAAGGTCTATTTTTATTGTGAATGTTGTATATAAGGTCTATTTTTATTGTGAATGTTGTATATAAGGTCTATTTTTATTGTGAATGTTGAATTGTAAGGTCTAGCTTATTGTAAATGTTGCATATAAACTCTATTTTATTATAAATGTGAATGCTTTATTATGTGCATTACAAATTACCTGCATTGCATTGGATATATTATCGTCTTGTGCATTCATCATCACATAGAAGCATGGATATAATAGACATCTTATAAACATAATATAACAGACATCTTTAAAACAAAGTATAACAGACATCTTTAAAACAAAGTATAAGATAACAGACATCTTTAAAACAAAGTATAAGATCATAGACATCTTTAAAACAAAGTATAAGATCATAGACATCATTAAAACAAAGTATAAGATCATAGACATCTTTAAAACAAAGTATAACAGACATCTTTAAAACAAAGTATAACAGACATCTTTAAAACAAAGTATAATAGACATCTCTAAAACAAAGTATAACAGACATCTTTAAAACAAAGTATAACAGACATCTTTAAAACAAAGTATAACAGACATCTTTAAAACAAAGTATAACAGACATTTTTAAAACAAAGTATAACAGACATCTTTAAAACAAAATATAACAGACATTTTTAAAACAAAGTATAAGATAACAGACATTTTTAAAACAAAGTATAACAGACATTTTTAAAACAAAGTATAACAGACATCTTTAAAACAAAATATAACAGACATTTTTAAAACAATGTATAAGATAACAGACATCTCTAAAACAAAGTATAAGATAACAGACATCTCTAAAACAAAGTATAAGATAACAGACATCTCTAAAACAAAGCATAAGATAACAGACATCTCTAAAACAAAGTATACAATCTGAAGGCGAAGGATTGACTACAATACACTCTGCTCCTCTATATGGCTCCGTCTCTCTCTCTCTCTCTCTCTCTGCATAAATAGCAAGCTATATGTCCAGAGTGTTGTCCTAAAACACAAACTCCGTATATTCAGCAAAAATTCTAGTGATCTCCATGAAACAATTGCACATGTGACAAAGTCGGTACTCGAACCTACAAACTTCAGATCGCCAGGCAAACGTCTCAACCACTTCACCATAGAGACATCTCTAATATATAGAAGTATAAGATGGTAGACATCTGCAATATATAGAAGAATAGATATTATACATTTGTAATATATAAATATATCAATAGTAGGCATCTCTAATATTTACAGATATAAATAGCAGACATCTCTAATGCAAATAAAGATATAAATAGCAGACATCTCTAATGCATATAAATATATAGATAGCAATCTCTAATATATAAAGATATATATAGTAGACATCTAATAAATACATATAAAATAGTAGATGCTTCTAATATATATATATATATATATATATATATATATATATATATTTCGATCCAGAAGCACTTGAGTTTTCAGCTCTTCGGTCATCGTAATCCTTCGGTTCGGTGCCACGAACACCGTAAATGTGAAGAACCTGTGACCTTTCTGCCAGCCCGCGGAATTGAACCGCGCTCACAGGGGCTTGTCACCCGTCGTCCAACGCGATACGAACATACTGGGCAGGCGGGCCTTCTAATATATAAAGATATAAATAGTAGATATCTCTAATATATAAAGATATAAAAAGTAGACATCTCTAATGTATAAAGATATAAATAGTAGACATCTCTAATGTATAAAGATATAAATAGTAGGCATTTCTAACATATAAAGGTATAAATAGTAGGCATCTCTAACATATAAAGGTATAAATAGTAGGCATCTCTAACATATAAAGGTATAAATAGTAGGCATCTCTAACATATAAAGAAATAAATAGTAGGCATCTCTAACATATAAAGGTATAAATAGTAGGCATCTCTAACATATAAAGGTATAAATAGTAGGCATCTCTAACATAAAAAGGGTATAAATAGTAGGCATCTCTAACATATAAAGGTATAAATAGTAGGCATCTCTAACATATAAAGATATAAATAGTAGGTATCTCTAACATATAAAGGTATAAATAGTAGGCATCTCTAATGTATAAAGATATAAATAGTAAACATCTCTAACATATAAAGGTATAAATAGTAGGCATCTCTAATGTATAAAGGTATAAATAGTAGGCATCTCTAACATATAAAGGTATAAATAGTAGGCATCTCTAACATATAAAGATATAAATAGTAGGTATCTCTAACATATAAAGGTATAAATAGTAGGCATCTCTAACGTGTAAAGATATAAATAGTAAACATCTCTAACATATAAAGATATAAATAGTAGGCATCTCTAGCATATAAAGGTATAAATAGTAGGCATCTCTAACATATAAAAATATAAATAGTAAACATCTCTAACATATAAAGGTATAAATAGTAGGCATCTCTAATATATAAAGATATAAATAGTAAACATCTCTAACATATAAAGATATAAATAGTAGGCATCTCTAAATAGTATAAAGATATAAATAGTTAAAAAGTGGCATCTCTAAATATAAAGATATAAATAGTAAACATCTCTAACATATAAAGATATAAATAGTAAACATCTCTAACATATAAAGATATAAATAGTAGGCATCTCTGATGCATATAAAGATATAAATAGTAGGCATCTCTAACATATAAAGATATAAATAGTAGGCATCTCTGATGCATATAATGATATAAATAGTAAACATCTCTAACATTTAAAGATATAAATAGTAGGCATCTCTAACATATATAAATATCAAATAGTAGTCTCCTCTAATATATTCATTATTTATCTTCGAGTTAGATATACAACAATGTAAACGACTCTACATTTTCAAACATTTCAAATGTGATATTCTTCATATAGAAAATGCCATGACCTGTTCTAATGACATTTATAATAAGCTTTGTAATGTATTCTTCGTTTTCAAAGCTTATACACTTCTCTTTGTCTTATTGTGTGGCGACAGCATTTCCTGTGTTTATGATGTATAGATAGCTATTAGAATCCCTATATATCCGGCAGGGCGTCTCACTAAAGACCATATAACGCTTCCTTGATGCCGTCGGGGATTTAGGCAGTCAGTAAAACTCATCTGTTAGAACTTTGGACAGAAATCATCAGTAAGATAGAATAGATAATACGTAAACAGTTTAGAGATTAAAAGGATGTCGGTAGGTTGGGATATGAGTCTGTGCATATTGTGTACACCGTGGAACATTATTTTCTTAGCACACAGTAATCTTGTCAGGTAACTGTGTACACCTGTAGCAGATGGCAATAACAATGTGCGCGTGAGAGGAAAACCGACCTGGAAGATGGTGTTGTTGTGATAGACAGCAAATTAAAAACATATATCATTCACGGGGAAAAAAAAAAATATAATTCAGGAAATTCAATGGAAATTTGGATACATGGGCGTTCATGCGTTTAGGCAAGGGAGGGTGGGTGGTAAGTCTACCCCTAGAAAATATATGCCACCCCTGGTAAATATATTTTTGATAAAACAATATTATGCGAATCTGGTTTTCTTCCTATCTGTGTAGTAAGCTAACTATCTGTATGTCATGGACAGAGAAGAGAACAAATAGATCTATACAGAAAGAACTCACTATCAAAGAAAGCTGGCTGATGCTACAAATAAGAAAAAGAAAATTTAGATACTGGTTATAAAAACATAAAGAGCTGGAGAAGACCATCATGGAAGGAGGCATACCGGCAAAGAGAAGAAGAGGAAGACCACGGAGAAGATGGATTCAGGATGTAACTGATGGTTTGAGCATCACCTGCAGAGGCAGGACATCTGGCCTATGAGAGAGAAAATTCGAAGGACTGTTGGGATGGGGGTTGGGGGAATTCTGCTCAGGACAAGCTATTTGATGATGATAAAACTAACTACAAACTATTTTTTTTTTCGTTTTGCACCTCCCTGGAAAATATTTTGTGGACGCCCATGTTTGAATAGGTGAAGATTGTGTGAAAGAAATTGTCTAGAGATTGAAATTGTGTTGATTCTGTGAGATCAGAAACTGACGTAATGTGTGTCTGATTAGATCATTAAAGACTATAATGAGAGATCTGATATCTACGTCCGGCGGAAGTGAAGATGTTTCTATGATATTATATGCATTAGAAGTTAGTTATGGTTCTCATGTCATTAGAAGTTAGTTATGGTTCTCATGGCAACCGTTTTTGTTGTATGAGACGCCAGCTAGACAAAAAGTTGGCATGAAACACGAATATCAACAGAGGGTCGAATAACCTGAAGAAAGACAAGAAAACCATAGATCTACAGTGTTGTGTATGCGTATGTCTGTGTGGGGCACTTTCCATTTCTTCGGGTCTGGTTACACTTGATAAACCTTCTGTTTCCTGGAAGAAAAGCACCATCTGCCACGGATTATCTCCCTGCTTAACTTCCTGTTTGACTCTGATACAGGGTCAGATACTCTTGTTTGCTAGTCTTGGAGCTTTCCTACACTTTATGTAACACGTAAATGTGTGAATTAGGAACCTCATCTTTCTCCTTCTACCCTCCTTCTAGTCTCCTTATATTTATTATGCGACACCCTGATCGTACGAGCATTCTGGTTTTCATTTTCTTCAGATCAACTCAAGCGAATAATATGGACAAAATGTCAGTTTCCTTCCACAAGCTATTCTCTTATGTGTATATTTAATAGACTCGTCTGCATACACATTCCATCTCTTTCCGTGAGTGATCACATGGCTCTGGCAATGCCTCAATCTTGTTTGTGGGGAAACCTGCAGTCATCATAACAATAATATTTATGTCGTGTAGAGGAAGAGACAGATATGATTTTAGATCGGCCATGCGTGAGCAGTACGAATCAGTTTGAATAGATTATTGACAGAACGGAGGAGCAGTCTAGCGACGGGGTAGCTTAGACAAACCTGTATGTGGCCTGGGTTTGACATAACATACTTTGCCACAGTCTTAAGATAACATTGTGGTTGAGTTCTGAACGCACGTGAATCAGAACGTTTTATTGCATCTTCAACTGGAGATACGTCAAGGCCCGGACAAGCATTCACGTGCTTACAAAATATTGACTTGATGTTGAATTGAGGAAAACTGAGTGTTTTCAACATAAATGTTCTGCCACATTACATGACTTCATCGCCATCATGGATAGTATCGTTTAGGGATTTCACAACATTTGCAAAACTGGATTACGTTTGATTTTGATGATAAATTTTCCGATTATTTTTCAATAACTCCACTATTTGATTTTAGTTAGTTTACTGACTCCACTATTTGATATTATTTTTTTTTGACTGACGACAGTATTTGATATTATTTTATTTAATGACTCCAGTATTTGATATCATTTTTTTTGACTGATGCCATTATTTGATATTATTTTATTGAATGACAACAGTATTTAATTTTAATTTATTAAATGACGCCAGTATTTGATATTATTTATTGAATGACGCCAGTATTTAATATTAATTTATTGACTGACGCCATTATCTGAAAAAAACTTTGTACGTTTCACAGTTTCTTCGTAAATGGATGACGGTTTCAGTTATGAATATCTTCATTGCACTCCGGACATGTCCATAGGTGCTCCGATCTCCTTCGCAGTATCCCCAACAGCGTCCAGTGACTAACTGTACCAGTTCGATGTTGATTGATGAGCATACTCATATATATATATATATATATATATATATATATATATATATATATATATATATATATATATATATATATATATATATATATGCTCTTCTTTCTGGCCTCTCTAATCTTCAATCTAAATTCTTGAGGATAACATCTGATCAACATCTGTATATATTATGAACAAATCCATTGATACTTTATTTTGAAATCACAACTGTAATAAATGTTCAGTTATAAATACATTGTATTAATTTCAAATTATGTTCAAATAATGTGAAATATATTAGAAGAAATAGTGCTTACGTAATCACTGTGTAAGAGTGATAGCTTAACTGTCTATGGAGACAGTAAACGCATATCGATTATTTGTAACAGGGTAGCAGAGGCGATACGCAAAATTACGGCCCTTGGTTTCAGACGTAGGCTAATAACATGTGACCGGAAATTTACAACCAGATGGGGTAGCAGGCTGGTGATTGGGCAATCCAAATTCTGGATGAGGGCGGTATAAAAGGCAAGACTCAAGCAGCAAGGATGGGCACGAAAGGACGACAGAGTACCCCGGAACAGAACAGAAGCACGGAAGATTCGGGCAGGCAGGAAAGTGATACAGTTAGTAGGAACATATTATAAGAAATTAACGAAGTTTTTGATAAAGTAAAGCTGAGTTTGTTATGTTTGATATATACCAGAGTGTCAACCTCGTTATATTTATTATATTACTCAACGTGGATATAACGTGTCAGAGAGCTGTATTTGTAGTTATCGTCACGTGGCGACAGATAATTTCGTCAAGTTTCGCCAAACCCAGCTTGTGTTAACCGCTGCATATCTGTAGCCATCAACCACGCGGCAGAAGAACTTTCATTTTAGGTTGACAGTCTTTCATTACTTTCAGAACTTTTGTTCTACCGTGTCGTTCTTTGAGGACGTCGGCGCATCTAATCATCACTCAACCTGACTTGAACTATTCAGAACAATAGTTACCACGTTGTCAGTTGTCAATCATTAACCTTTGGTTTAGTCAGAGACGCCGATCCAGTTCTACTTCGTCAATTAACTCGAGCTTTACTGGTACACAGTCGGATTTAGAAGGCTGCAGTTTGATTCCAAAACGTGAAATCGTGTGAGTAGACACAGACTGATAAATTCTAAGGACATCGGATAGATAATTACGAAATTAGTGTTGCACTGTGGAGCGATCGGTTCATTTAGACTGATAAATTCAGAGGACATCTGATAGATAATTAAGAAATTAGTGTGGAGCGATCGGCGCATTAAGACGGTGTAATTTAAGTAGTTTAGAAGAACCAGTTCATGTAGAAGGAATCGGTTGGATGTGACATTCTTTCAAGTTTCAGCGTTAAGTAACGTGTATGTTAATTGTGTGTTTTTTTAATAATACTTATGTGAGTGTTTCATGAAAAGTTTGTGCAAGTATGCAACTTAGAGAAGTGAACAATTAGAGATGCAAGTATCGTGATAACCTTCTTGTTGCAGAGAATAGAATCTAAGAATAAAGAAACTTACGTATGTGATAATTTGATACCACGTGTTTACGTATTCTAAGTGCTTAGGATAGTTTAAATGTGCTTAAATATATTCAGTATAGCGATGTCAACACCCCATAATGTTACATATTAACATAACAATTGACCCAGCTATAATGAAATACTTACTGACTTAGTCAGTGTAGACGAAAGATTGAAATCTCAAGAAAAGTACTTCGACAAAGTCAATCAACAGATTAACGTGAAGTTTCAAACAAATCACGAGTATCGATCAAAGGATACTAAGATAACTTATCTATTTTCTAAATAAAAGTTGCAGTGTACGACAATGGTTTAGTAATATGATGCTGAGTAGGCAAAATAGATCATGAAAATGATATAAGGAACCCCCTCCATATTAGCCTACCTTATCGTGGTTGGAGGGTTTGTGTGCCTTTAGGATCCTTCAGGCTATGTCGGCGGGAGTCTAACTCCTGGCAGGTCTAACCAAGCCGAACATACTGAAGGTGAAAGGCCAGACCAAAAGGCGGGGAGCAGGATGGGGCCTCATAAGGTGACAGTGCAGAACCCACCGGCGAGTGGTAAATGCTCTGGCTGCAACCAACCCATCCCCCAGCTATGGGACAAATAGCACTTGTCCTCTCTCTTGAGGAGGACATCCTTTTTCTTGTCTTGTCTTCTACTTCTATGACACTTTCCCTTAAGCATAAGGGATTAAACTACAGTGTCCAGGGAGCACACCCTGCAAAAAGCCTGGGTTGGTGAGCCCGGCAACAGAAGGCTGAAGTCATCTAGAGTAGGACGACTCCAGACAAACCCGGGAAGACAGATCTCGTCAGCAGGGGACTGCAACTGTCTAGAGAACAACCTCAAAAAAAGATGTCCTCAGAAACGGAATGTGTCAGCCATTATTGGCGGGGAGGAATCGACACATACGAACAACTCAAATGGCCAAATGGCCATATAAGGAACTATGCATTAACCTCATCCACCAACAGATCGTGTGACAGTCTACTCGTATTTCCAGAAAGTAAAAAAAAATTGATTTGTGGCATCCATAATTATTATGAAGGATGGTACAAATCATTATTTTTTGGACTTAATTTGTTTTTAAAGTGCTTAATATAGTTTTCTATAAAGTTTTTGTAGAAAATATCGTGCTTTAACTGTCTTGTTTTATATCGTTCTCTCTTTCTATCCTTCAATGCCCGTCTTCTGTCACATGATCTCTCTCTCTGTGTGTGTGTATGTGCTGCGCGTATGTGTATGCTCTTGTGTATCTACTTCTCACATACATTAATATTTCGTTATTCCTAATAGTTTCTAGAGGGAACGGTTCGCATAATGTGTAAGCGTTAGCTACAAGAGTTACAAGACTTAGATACAGGAGTTGTGGGTTCAGTCCCCAACTCGATGTTCCACATGTGAGGAAAGAAATATAACCTCCTACCTCCTGCACATTAGGGTATAGAAATGTGAAGTGACAAGTGAATACCCTACGGTCTGAAAAAGCTACGATAAATGTTATTATTTATTTGTTTCTCAGATCTAGATCACATCACGTGACTGTTTAACGCGTTCTGTTTTGGAAGAATCTTTCAATTTTCTTTGAGGTCATTCCAATTTTCTGGTGTCACACTTCAGGTTTGACCTCAGTGTATGACGTGACCTTTCTCCGCCCGCGCGATAATGATCATCTGCTGATTTTTATTGCAAACAGTTTGAGAGCGTGTGCAGTCGATACCCAATCGAATGTGTTAGCTATTCTACACTAATATTCCTCTCTGATGTTTCATAACGATGGCGTTGCTTCTGTATTTGATATGTGAGTCTGTAGAAAATCGAAGACGTTAGACTGATGTACCAGTTAGCAATCAAGTCTGTAACATGTGTAAAGAAAAACCCAAAAGAAGTAAAGGAGCATTTTTTCATGCCATGTGGTATTTTGGGAGAATAAGGTGTTAGACTGGCATTTTTTGTATCGACCATCGACACACAATGAGCGATGTAGTTTTTTTTATTTCACACTGTTTTTCTAATACCTAAATGAGGTTGGTTGATCTAAGAGCCGTTGCGGTCGGGAAAAAAATGTCCTTGTGGAATGGAATCATAGGTTTGAATATGGACAATGCTATTAAGTTCAAGAGTGTAGTTTTGGTTCTCTCTTTTACTCAATTGAGAATGGGTCAACATGACAGGTGTTGTGGCTAGACAAGAATTTAACATCAACTGATACATTTGATCATGGGACTATGCGTTTAGTAAGCAAGTGCGCTAACCAGTCTGCTATCATGACTATCATGTTTTGGGTATTGTATGTGAATGCTCTTTAGCATACATGCTTCTTCTTGTGAATGTTAGCTTGAGCAGTGTAGCAATCAATATTTGGTTTCACATATACGAATACAAAAGCTAACCGTCTGTGTTGGTGGTGCAAGTTCACCAGATTTTCAATGTTGTGTGCAGTTGACGCTGTACAAAGTACACATCAAAGTAAAGCTCTTTGTTTAGATCAAAGTACACATCAAAGTAAAGCTCTTTGTTTAGATCTAGTTGGATGTGACCTAAACAACTTTCATCTTCGTGGCAAGTCGATGGGCGCCTTGAGAACTATTTTGTATTTCGATTTCAGCTTTAGGTAATTTGGGGGTTTTATCCTGGGGCCCTTAGTACTTGCTTACTGTCTTTTCATTTAATAAATATTTTCAAATAGTTTGGAACGGCTCACCCTGTCAGAAAGGTTGCAACGTAGTCAATGCTCTTTTACGTAGATCCAAGCACACATATGCAACATTAAAGATAAATGTACACGCAAAGGAAAGGAAAGTGTTTGACTGACAGCATGACAGACTGGAACATTTCCTTAGGCCGAAAAGTTATTTTTCAGATGTGCCTGTCCTACACTAGTAGGGGCTTAACAGGGGCGCATCGTTATAGTTGTTCTTGTCAAAGATCAATTATATATCACAATACGAATGATCAAATTGGTCGTAAAGAACGAACCAAACAGACAAATAAACAAACAAAACTAGGTTGTTGTTTTTACTAGCACTGTAGTTAGTAGTTGTATGAATCCCAGTCGTTTCTTAGTGTAACTTTGACAGCATGTCATTTTGTTTAACCGTGACATTGTCTAGTAAAGATCATGTTCCTGACTTTCACTGTTCAAGTTCTCATCTACTTTCATTGTCCCAGTTCTCATCTACTTTCACTGTTCCAGTTCTCATCTACTTTCACTGTTTCTGTTCTCATCTACTTTCATTGTCTAGTAAAGATTATGATCCTGACTTTCACTGTTCAAGTTCTCATCTACTTTCACTGTTCCTGTTCTCATCTACTTTCATTGTCTAGTAAAGATCATGCTCCTGACTTTCACTGTTCAAGTTCTCATCTACTTTCATTGTCCCAGTTCTCATCTACTTTCACTGTTCCAGTTCTCATCTACTTTCACTGTTCCTGTTCTCATCTACTTTCATTGTCTAGTAAAGATTATGATCCTGACTTTCACTGTTCAAGTTCTCATCTACTTTCACTGTTCCTGTTCTCATCTACTTTCATTGTCTAGTAAAGATCATGTTCCTGACTTTCACTGTTCAAGTTCTCATCTACTTTCACTGTCCCAGTTCTCATCTACTTTCACTGTTCAAGTTCTCATCTACTTTCACTGTTCCAGTTCTCATCTACTTTCATTGTCTAGTAAAGATTATGCTCCTGACTTTCACTGTTCAAGTTCTCATCTACTTTCATTGTCCCAATTATCATCTACTTTCACTGTCCCAATTATCATCTACTTTCACTGTTCAAGTTCTCATCTACTTTCATTGTCTAGTAAAGATCATGTTCCTGACTTTCACTGTTCAAGTTCTCATCTACTTTCACTGTCTAGTAAAGATCATGTTTCTGACTTTCACTGTCCCAGTTCTCATCTACTTTCACTGTCCCAGTTCTCATCTACTTTCACTGTCCCAGTTCTCATCTACTTTCACTGTCCCAGTTCTCATCTACTTTCACTGTCCCAGTTCTCATCTACTTTCATTGTCTAGTAAAGATCATGTTTCTGACTTTGAATGTTCCAGTTATCATCTACTTTCACTGTCTAGTAAAGATCATGTTTCTGACTTTCACTGTCCCAGTTCTCATCTACTTTCACTGTCCCAGTTCTCATCTACTTTCATTGTCAAGTAAAGATCATGTTCCTGACTTTCACTGTCCCAGTTCTCATCTACTTTCATTGTCTAGTAAAGATCATGTTTCTGACTTTCAATGTTCCAGTTATCATCTACTTTCACTGTCTAGTAAAGATCATGTTTCTGACTTTCACTGTCCCAGTTCTCATCTACTTTCACTGTCCCAGTTCTCATCTACTTTCATTGTCTAGTAAAGATCATGTTTCTGACTTTCACTGTCCCAGTTCTCATCTACTTTCACTGTCCCAGTTATCATCTACTTTCACTGTCTAGTAAAGATCATGTTTCTGACTTTCAATGTTCCAGTTCTCATCTACTTTCACTGTCCCAGTTCTCATCTACTTTCATTGTCTAGTAAAGATCATGTTTCTGACTTTCAATGTTCCAGTTCTCATCTACTTTCACTGTTCCAGTTCTCATCTACTTTCACTGTCTAGTAAAGATCATGTTTCTGACTTTCACTGTCCCAGTTCTCATCTACTTTCACTGTCCCAGTTATCATCTACTTTCACTGTCTAGTAAAGATCATGTTTCTGACTTTCAATGTTCCAGTTCTCATCTACTTTCACTGTCCCAGTTCTCATCTACTTTCATTGTCTAGTAAAGATCATGTTTCTGACTTTCAATGTTCCAGTTCTCATCTACTTTCACTGTTCCAGTTCTCATCTACTTTCATTGTCTAGTAAAGATCATGTTTCTGACTTTCACTGTCCCAGTTCTCATCTACTTTCACTGTCCCAGTTCTCATCTACTTTCATTGTCTAGTAAAGATCATGTTTCTGACTTTCAATGTTCCAGTTCTCATCTACTTTCACTGTTCCAGTTCTCATCTACTTTCACTGTCTAGTAAAGATCATGTTCCTGACTTTCACTGTCCCAGTTCTCATCTACTTTCATTGTCTAGTAAAGATCATGTTTCTGACTTTCACTGTTCCAGTTCTCATCTACTTTCACTGTTCCAGTTCTCATCTACTTTCACTGTCTAGTAAAGATCATGTTCCTGACTTTCACTGTTCCAGTTCTCATCTACTTTCACTGTCTTATAAAGATCATGTTCCTGACTTTCACTGTTCCAGTTCTCATCTACTTTCACTGTCTTATAAAGATCATGTTCCTGACTTTCACTGTTCAAGTTCTCATCTACTTTCACTGTTCCTGTTCTCATCTACTTTCATTGTCTAGTAAAGATCATGTTCCTGACTTTCAATGTTCCAGTTCTCATCTACTTCACTGTTCAGTTCTCATCTACTTTCACTGTCTAGTAAAGATCATGTTCCTGACTTTCAATGTTCCAGTTCTCATCTACTTTCACTGTCTTATAAAGATCATGTTCTGACTTTCACTGTTCCAGTTCTCATCTACTTTCACTGTCTTATAAAGATCATGTTCCTGACTTTCACTGTTCCAGTTCTCATCTACTTTCATTGTCTAGTAAAGATCATGTTCCTGACTTTCACTGTTCCAGTTCTCATCTACTTTCACTGTCTTATAAAGATCATGTTCCTGACTTTCACTGTCCCAGTTCTCATCTACTTTCACTGTCCCAGTTCTCATCTACTTTCACTGTTCCAGTTCTCATCTACTTTCACTGTTCCAGTTCTCATCTACTTTCACTGTCCCAGTTCTCATCTACTTTCACTGTCCCAGTTCTCATCTACTTTCATTGTCCCAATTATCATCTACTTTCACTGTCCTAGTTTTCATCTACTTTCACTGTCTAGTAAAGATCATGTTCCTGACTTTCACTGTTCCAGTTATCATCTACTTTCACTGTCTAGTAAAGATTATGATCCTGACTTTCACTGTTTCTGTTTTCATCTACTTTCATTGTCTTGTAAAGATCATGTTCCTGACTTTCACTGTTTCTGTTTCATCTACTTTCATTGTCTTATAAAGATCATGTTCCTGACTTTCACTGTTCAAGTTCTCATCTACTTTCATTGTCTAGTAAAGATCATGTTCCTGACTTTCACTGTTCCTGTTCTCATCTACTTTCATTGTCCTGCTTAATTGTTATTAAAACACTAGTAGGCACATCCATTGTTCAACGCAAGTCAGAACAACATAAAAGTCAACATTTGTTCTTGAATAAAATCTGCAGTACTAACGAGCGTCGTTCTCCACACAGAACGCCTGTGATCTTTGCCCCATTTGGAGACGAGTACACTAAACGGGTGAAGGGGTGAGTCGCTGTGGCCAGTTGTCACCCAGGCTTTCAAATTAATCCAGTCACATCGCGTTCACCGGTCAATAAACAGTATTTGTTCTGAATAACCCCTCTCTTTGACCCCGACCGCTTTGAGAGCTTGCGAGCCCGTACTATTATTATGATTATCTGCTCTCAATTGGTCCGTCCTTGCAGCCTACTCAAGTGCTACGCCCCAATCTTCCGCCATTGTACAGGAAACATCACCCAACAAAACCATCACTGGACACACAGAGAGGAGGTTCAAGTCGGACAGTGCTGTTGCGAGACAATGAACAGGAAAATACTATACAACTCTTTCAATTAATGAAGTGTCCATCGGACCGTCTTTCCCATCGACCAATCTAGCAACCAGAAGACAAATGTGATGGTTGGTGTCTCGACAAAGATCTCTTAGATAGCTCTTGACCGCAGCTTCCCGCCGAGTCTTGACTGGTCACTACTATGGTCATCTGACTGCGACGACTCCAAGCATCTTACTACAGGCTAGATGCCTACTAGGAAGCAACAGAAGAGATCAATGTAAAGAACACTCATATTACCTCAGAACTCTACAGTCTAAGTTCACATTTGCTCTTCAAAAGTCATGAAGCAGGCTCACAATTACTTGGTGTCTGGGCTCACTAACTGTTAAAGTTGTCACGACACTGCTGGGAAGATACGGCAAGCGAGGCTCTTTTGGGGGAAATCTAACTGATCGTTGTCTCAAAACTGCTATACTCACGTCTAGGTGATGGGCGCCGCATTCAATAAGGGTCTGTGTTTAGTGTTTGTAAATTGTATCCCCCCGAGAGTCTCATATATCTGTGTAGTAATAGTTAAGTTAGTTTGTTTAGCTATCGGAAACGGACGATAAAACGCAGGTTCAAAGTGAACATGTTAGAAAAATCCTCGGCAGTTAAAAATTGATAAGAATATAATGCAAAGCAGCTCTGATGCAAATTTCGCTACACATATATTTTAACTTCATACAAAAAGTGTCACCTTCAAGACACTTGAAGATATTACATCGAGGAACCTGGCGGTACTGCGAAGTTTGTGCACTGTCGCTTCCACGTTACTCTGTTATTTATAGACGTACAATGACGATGTACTTATAAATTAATCAATCATTTCTTTGATTACTATTATCAAACTTAAATAACGGCAATGAAGATTAATGAATATAAGTTTTGTTCTGTTGCAAGAGAGAGAGAGGAGAGAGAAAGAAGAAAGAGAGAGAGAAAGAAACAGAGAGAGAGAGAATGATCTTCGTTTAATCTATTATTAAATTGATCTTGTTTCCCAATGTATCCATCACCACCATCGCCATTGACTAGATCATGAAATTTCATCGTCTACTTATGAATCGTTCAAACTGTGTGAGCTAGCCATGCCAACCAAAACAAGCTGAGATCTCAGATTTCCCGTCTGAATTGTGATCCGACATGTGTCAAGGTTTGCCTTCTCTGGTGACCGGATGTGTCCACTAAACCAGCTACACCAGATGTATCTTCGCATGTTGTCCTGCTAGGAGGCCAGATAGCATAACAACATCTTGCTGTCAAAAATGGCCACACTGATATAGTCGATTAAAGAGCTATTTTTAAATCGGCAGTTACAATTAAGTAGTAACATACAAAATATTTCACTAATATCATAAAACAATCTTCACGCAAACACTCTTATATTTCACTAACTTCATAAGACAATCTTCACACTAACATTCTTATATTTCACTAACATCATAAGACAATCTTCACACAAACACTCTTATATTTCACTAACTTGATAAGACAATCTTCACGCAAACATTCTTATAGGAGAGATTAGCACTGAATTCGGATTAATGTTCACCTGAATGCGAGTGACACTAGTAATGATGAAAGCAAGCCTGTATTTAACATGTAGGAATTGGTAGTTTACCATCAAAAGAACTGACCTTCTCTGCAATCTCATACGACAGAAATATTAAGGATGATAATGGTGCATTTAGTATAACAGGTAGAATGGTAATGGAAGTAATGGCGGTGACTAAAGAACTACTCTGGTTTAAAGCCACAAAACTCTTCTCAAGTATAAAAAATACTTGCATTCTGAGTGATTCCTTGAGCATTATCTGGAAACTGGTTCGGTTCTCAGACCGCTCGTGTGGTACCGGGGTCCGCAAGGGAAGGAAGGAATAGTACCACTGCGACCTACAAGGCATGTCGTAAGAGGCGACTGATGTAGAACCTAGGAAAGCTAGCCTGGTAAATAAAAAAACATCGCAGAAATTGGATGTGCTGATCTACTTGTAGGCGCATGACTGGCAGGACATACAAACGCTCCTAGGCTCAGATCACATAAACGCCCGAGTGGTTACCGGGGCCCAAATTTGGGGTGTAAAGAATAGAACCACTGTTACCTGCCACGCATGTCGTAAGAGGCGTCTAAGGAGGTTTGGCTGAAATCGGATGCACGTGTCCTAAACGTGTGGAAGTCTATGCGTTTAGTGGCCTACCAAACCAATGTGCAACATATACACGTTCTTCTCAAACATCAAACATATCACAAAGAGGATTAAAATTGGTCGTAAAGAACGAACGCAAAGAAGAAGAAGAAGATCACATAGAAATCACAAAGAATGGGGTTAACAAGGGGTCGATGTGGATCGTTGGAAGAAGAAGATCACATAGAAATCACAAAGAATGGGGTTAACAAGGGGTCGATGTGGATCGTTGGAAGAAGAAGAAGAAGAAGAAGAAGAAGAATGTGTGCAGACACTGAATTACGACAAAAATCAATAGTTTGCATAATTACATCATCTTTGCTCTGGGGTCCATGGATGTCGATAACAATAGGCTAGCAGACATTCTGAACGCTCTTATCAAGTGTAGTCGCAACATATGCCTTAAGTGTTAAACCATTCCACGTAAACCTCTAGAGCACAAGAGATTGGATTGAAGATTGTAGTGGCCAGAAAGCAGTAACACAATTGTATATGTGTAGGATTATCAATCCACATCGAACTGGTACGGTTTGTCGCTGGACGTTGTTGTAGATTGCAGTCCCCGGTAACATATGTTTATTGGAGACCACGTTGTAGATATAGCGAAGGAGATAGGAGTACCTATAAACATATCCAGAATGCAAAGAAGATATTTCAAACTGATACTAATATAATCGTTTCCAAGATCTCCATGTAATCTTCTAAGGTATTGTTCACTGTCTATGTTTCTGCAACACGCACCAATGCTGATTATATATATACCTCTTGTATCGTTATGTGTTACATAGAGACAGCAAGACATTTCTCCAAACTGCTCTATCCTGGACAATTCACTCAATTTACTTCATGTAGCAAAGACCGATAATTTTTGCCTCAGCAAAGTTCGTGTCAGGGTCTCCTTAGGTCGCCCTCTCTATCTTGAACTCTTTGCATCAGACTT
Source organism: Arion vulgaris (assembly GCA_020796225.1). Taxonomy (NCBI): domain Eukaryota; kingdom Metazoa; phylum Mollusca; class Gastropoda; order Stylommatophora; family Arionidae; genus Arion; species Arion vulgaris. The sequence continues at coordinate 30,307,643 of CM036759.1, forward strand.
CAATGCCTGCTTTGATATTCTTTGATCATTTCTTTTCAATGTGTGTTCTATATATGTCTATCTTCTCTTTCTTATAACAGTTGTTACTAGTGGTTGACCACACACACACACCCACACATATATATATACAATGTCCGGAGTGCTATGATGATAGTACACATATAACTGATAACTGATATATATATATTTATTATAGTAGTTTGTTCCCAGCAGTTAAACATTTGTTAAAGATATGTTTCCAGATTAGGATCTGTGTTTTATTTAATTTGTTTTTTGGGATGTCATTCCTATTCTTTTGCTGACCTCTGTTTTGTATTCATCATATTATGTGTTTTTATTTGTTTAACATGTCCAATGAAATATAAACGTTGAATTTGATTCAATAACCCCTACCATTGATTCTTACATGTTGTGAAGTGTCAGATAATACCGAGGTCTCTAGTAAAGTAGGTTGTTGGGTATAGTGACGTTTAGAACTGGTGGCCAAGTTCAGACTAGTTATTGCTACGTCAAGAGAAATAATTACCGTCAAAAATGACGGGAACATTTTGATAATAAAAGATTTCTCTCTATCCAATTTTAATGGGAACGTTGTATTGTCATATCATACAAAACTGTCATGTGATTTCTACCTTACATTTTTCTCTTTTCCCTCCTTTCTGTACTCTCTCCATATTTATTCTCGACTTATCTCCTATTTCATTCTTGTCATTATCTGTCTGTCTGTTTGTTCATTCACTTGCCAGTTTCTATGATGAGCTCCATGAAGTCTGTTTTTCTTGTAGGTACAACTCGCATATATCCCACACCCCGAAATCTGCTCCAGATAAGAGTGGAAACAGGCCGTGAGAACCTCGCCTCGGGGCTCAGTGTTAGACGTGAAACAGAAGAAACCCTTCATTAGAAACTGACACCGGGTCTAAGCCAAGAAAAGCAGCTTTCAGCTGGAGATGCACCAGGAGGTGGCAACTCTTCCCAGACATCAGTTTTGTCCTTAGCTCTAAATTACATCTCATAAGACAATCGATTTAACACGATTCCCGTAGTCATGGTGAGAAGAGGAAAAGATGGGATGTGGACGACACGTGTGGTGTCTTGGGATGTATACCTGAGCTTCTATTATTGACATTTTTTTTCCAGCTCAGCATACGCCGTTGATGTGTTATACCAGTAATACAAATTATTCATTGTGTTCATCATTTTCCTGAGCATTTTTTATGTATTATACGGTAGATATTGTGGTCTTATCTGTCTTAGATAGTTACAGATATATATGTCTTTTCTTTAGCCAAAGTCTGTAGAATTTGTTACAGATATTTAGCTTGTCTGTTTAAAAGTTGTTTTTAGGAATTCTATGTCCTCTTGATGTTGCAGAATTTTTCTCTATACATATGTCTTTCTTCTATCATAATCTATGTGATTTTCAACTGTTATATATTCTGTTCTATATCCAAGGTATCAGAACTGTTACAAAAATATTCATGTTCTTATCCAAAGTCTGTATCAACTTTACAGATTTATGCTTCTATTATCCAATTTTGTTTGTATCAATTAATGTCTTTATTGTGTCTATAAACTGTTTATTATCAAGCTGTCTCATCTTTCATGTTCTATCATACAATGTTTCGTATCAAATCTGTGTGATGTCTGTTACCAATGTTCCATCATCCATGTGTGTTCAACTGTTACAGTCTGATGTTCATCATCCATGTGTGGATCAACTGTTACACTTTTTCATGATTTTATCATCCATGTGTGGTATCAACTGTTACACTCTTTCATGTTCTATCATCCATGTGTGGTATCAACTGTTACACTCTCTCATGTTCTATCGTCCATGTGTGGTATCAACTGTTACATTCTTTCATGTTCTATCATCCATGTGTGGTATCAACTGTTACACTTTTTCATGTTCTATCATCCATGTGTGGTATCAACTGTTACAGTCTTCATGTTCTATCGTCCATGTGTGGTATCAACTGTTACAGTTTTTTCATGTTCTATCATCCATGTGTGGTATCAACTGTTACATTTTTCATGTTCTATCAACCATGTGTGTATTAACTGTTACAGTCTTTCATGTTCTATCATCCATGATCATAGTTGTTCCATAGCAATGTATTTTTTCTTCTAGATGTTGTAGAAATACTGTAATGTTGTTCTATACAAGAAAGTTGTTTTCATTTAACGAAAGTTTTTTTAAACATTGTTGCGTCTTTGTATTATCTTTTGAGTGGTAACCTTCTGCTTCCTCACGTTTTCTGACATGAACCTGTACCCTTACAAAGCAGTTTGTTGTAAAGTCAAGTCTTTGTGCAGCTCTTGTTGGTTGTATAGGACTGACATGGGAGATAGCAATGTGTGTTCATTCTGTTCATTGCATACAGAACACTCTTGGAGGATATGGCAAGATAGTCAAATTTGTCATATTTTACAACGATAGATCTTCCATATGCAGTTAAAGTCATGTGCAACAATTTATTATATCGCTGAATAATGTTGATAGACTGTATTATCACCATCTCGGACCACATTTTCGGTATGCACAAGGTGCGTAGTTTGATTGCAGGAAATCCTGATAACCTTACTTGGGGATCTAACTTACAAGTACCTCTAAAGTCGGAAAAAGTATCGCCTGAATGCCGAGGGACAATGGGGATAGGTAAAGCAAGCCTACGCTACAAATCAGTCAGTGCGCCATGTTAGGTGCCGTGACTCTTCTAATTCATTGCGAGCTAGCGACAAAAAATTATCACATAAACATTAGTTAAAGAAAGTATGTTGTAGTTTGTCTTTGTGTCACACCTAACACAACTAAACTGAACAAGAAAATATGTTATAGTTTGTCTTTGTGTCACACCTAACACAACTAAGCTAAACAAGAGAGAATGTTGTAGTTTGTCTTTGTGTCACACCTAACACAACTAAACTGAACAAGAAATGTGGAGAAAAAAACCCAGATCATAGCTTGACTATATAATATATTTTTCCGTGCAAGCCGTAAACTAGTTTTTAAAAATAGTAATTCCTTATCTCCTACAATGAAAGAATAGTGCTGTGAACAAGCCTTTCTGATCTGCTAGATGGAGAGAATTCTGCACACAAAATGAATGCGGAATTAAAAACGTATTGGCTCCTATAATGCAGGGGCTCAAACTGAAATCTTCTCCGATCTGATGTAATAGGATCTTCTCTAGAGCTTTGTTCAACATTTCTGGACACGTAATCGTCCTTTAGACTTTATTCTGGAGTGTTGGGGCTACGGTCTGATACAGCCCTATCGCCCCGCGCGAGTTAATGACCTTGTTATTCCTTGCCCACTGCTCAATCATTGAACTGTGTCCTTACACATGCGTCGATTGTAGCAAGAAAACGTTTCTAGCCCTGCGGCAATGACCTGCAAACACTCCAAGATATTACCAACTCATCAGCAACAATCTGGTGATCAAATGATGGAAACAATCGGAAGGCGATTGAGGAAACTCCAAGTGGCGACTTTAGTGAGGCGAACAATTTGTAAAAGTATGTTTATATTTTCCTGGCAGAACAGTGTCATTAAGTTCAGTTGCTGGGAATTAAATCTCATTATGAAGCATACGTTGAGATGTACTCAGGACCGATGTATGCCAGCATAGAAATCTATATAATATATACATACACATATGTACACTTGCATCATATTATCATCAAGCATCGCGCCAATTGACAAAAGATTTGTCTCAACAATTTCCTGTCCGTGATTGTGTTTATTTGTCCTGTTTCTAAATCTTAATCACGTAAGAATGTTCAAAATTCTTTCAATATTTCTCTCTCGTTCACCCTTTCTTTCTCTCTCTCTCTAACTCTCTCTCTCTCTTTCTTGCTCTCTATCCTTCTGTGTTTTTTTTTTTTTAGCTCAACTAATGTTTTCTGACATCACACTTTAATCAGACACACATACACACACACACAAAATACAGGCTCATCATCATCAAGTAGCGTGTCCCTTCCGGAACTTGGATCCCATAAAAACAGTTCTGAGAAACTCTCTGTTATGTGCAAGTTGACTGGCGTCAGCAGCAGTCATTCTCAGATCGTCAATGACATCTTGCACCCATCATCTTCTAGGTTTTCCTCTCATTCTTCTTCCAGGCACAATTCCCTCAAACATTATCTTCTCTAGGCACGCATGTCGTTTGATGTGTCCGAAATATTTAATTGTCCATTTTACAATTTTGAAAAGCATTCATTCTTTCAGTACCGACACGCCAGCCTTCATTTATGTCAGCACTGCCACACTGCTTGCATTCATTCTTGTAAGCACTGTCAAGCTGCAGACATTCATTCTTGTCAGCACTGTCACGCTGCAGGCATTCATTCTTGTCAGCACTGTCACGCTGCAGGCATTCATTCTTGTCAGCACTGTCACACTGCAGGCATTCATTCTTGTCAGCACTGTCACGCTGCAGGCATTCATTCTTGTCAGCACTGTCACACTGCAGGCATTCATTCTTGTCAGCACTGTCACGCTGCAGGCATTCATTCTTGTCAGCACTGTCACGCTGCAGGCATTCATTCTTGTCAGCACTGTCACGCTGCAGGCATTCATTCCTGTCAGCACTGTCACGCCAGCATTCATTCTTGTCAGTATTGACACTCCAGCATTCCTTCATGATGAAGATACTTTTTTTTACAAGTCAAATGTCACGCAATACATTTGAGTTAATCTGGTCTCGTTTCTGAGGATTAGTGGCTTAGACGATGTCACAGTTATCCTGAAAATTAGGATATGAAATCTCTAGTTGAGTTTTGCAGTTGATCTGCTGTACGATTTGATGTTTGACAACGAAATGAGGATTGGGCAGTTGAACATTGACACAACTTCCTTGAGACTTTGAATTCCTCCGGACAAGGTTTTACTTGTTTGTTTGAGCACCAGCTCGAGGGGGTAATCGTGTCTTCTTGATATTCCCAAACTTTAGAAATTTGAAGTTTCAAGAAGATTGAAGATCGGATTGGAGAAAAGAAGGGGGACAAGAGGGAAGAGTACAAAGATGTTGTGTAAATGTTGAGGATAGTGAGAGGGTTTGAATCTCACGAGTGTGTCACTATCAAGTGTATAGATTTAATTATATTCTCATTTAAAAATAAAAGTTAATAATTCATTACATTATATATAATATTTCACATCTGTCTTGTAAGATAACTTGAGCTATGACATCGGTAATCAAGTAGCTTGTTACATTTTCCATACGATACTTTATTTTGTGTGTAACAGAATGCAGAAGTGGTTCTTAAACGTTATTAGGACAGGTCAACCCCTTGCCTGAAGCCTTAGGCTTAAACTAGACTTTGCGCTCTAAGACGTATATTCTTATTAATTTTAATACACCCACCACACCCACCCTTCCAGCCTGTTGCTGTTATGTTATAGTTCAAGAACTGTAGTCATCTCAACTTGATTTGTTTACAAACATGACGAGAGACTATATCACGATTTTGATCTCAGAGATTTTTTAAACTTCCAAACATAAGTACCGCCCCAGATTCTAATGTCAGCATGTAATGAATACAACGTAATTTACGTACTATTCTGATGGTTTGTCTTTACAAATCTATATTAAACATCTCGCTAAGCAAGGTTAATTAACAGTCATGTCTTTACAAATCTATATTAAACATCTGCTAACAAGGTTAATTAACAGTCATGTCTTTACAAATCTATATTAAACATCTCGCTAAGCAAGGTTAATTAACAGTCATGTCTTTACAAATCTATATTAAACATCTCGCTAAGCAAGGTTAATTAACAGTCATATTTGAGAGTTTTTATCAATATATATTTATAAATTTGTGAAACATACCCTTTAATGGAAATGAGTGAGCTTGAGAGCATTAACGTGTAGAAGTGGACGATCTTTTACTCTGGATTAGGTATGTTGACAACGTGCGTCATTGATAACCTAGGAGAAGACTGGGCAAATGTGACCGGTAGGGGTGCAGAAGTTAATATTATGTTACTATAGGACATACATTAATTAAGATATATCAGAGTAATATTATGTTCCCATAACAATCACATATTAATGATTACTGCTGTCGACCATCGTAAATGGATTTATGAGGGACTGAGATGGTATGATAAGATTACAAATGAGGAACTCAGATGAGGAGCAAGAACAAAGCTGATACCAGTGGAGAATGAGCTCAGGAAGAAACGCTGGCGATGGATAGGACATACATTGAGAAGACCGACCGGAAACACTGCAAGACAAGAACTATTTTGAAACCAACAGGGAAAGAGGAGTAGGGGAAGACCAAGATAGACCTGGAGAAGAGAACTGGAGGCTGGTATTAAAAGAATAGGTAAGACGTGGAAAGAATTAGAAGGGATGACAAGAGAGAGGAAGAGCTGGAAGAAGTTTGTTGAAGACCTGTGTTCCGTTGGGAGTTGAAAGGTGAAGAAGAACTGTCGAATTTGTGAATCTAACCTGTGACTGAAGTGATGTTACCAAAATGCATAGATGTTTTCTCTGTATTTTTTACAATAGACATGTAATACGTTACCTTTATTTAATAGACAGATAACATTATGAACATATAGTACATCACAACATACGTACACCTATGAATATGTAACACATAATTATACAGATAAAATAATGTGTATATATTTTATTATTATTTTATTATTAGAGGGCAGGGTCCCAGGACGCATAGGTAGGCCAAGAAGAAGATGGATACAAGATATTAAAGAAATCATGGATATAACCATCGACGAAGTGGGTGAACTGGCTAGAGACAGAGTGAATTTCAGATACGTTGCAAAAAGAGCAACGTCCTATAAAGGATACGCACCTTGATGATATACATATATACTTTAGCACCGTGTAGATAACAATGTTCCAGATTATCAATGGCATGTGTAGATTTTAGTCTCGTAATAAGTCTTAGTAAAACCACTGTGATGATCCAGGGGGCAGAAGCTCCACACATAAACAGGCAGGGCTCCGATTTAGGAGTTATAAATCAGTTCGTTTATATCGGCTCTGCCATCAACAACGACTACTTCATTTATTCTTCGTTTCCCTAATCCTGATTTGCCTCACAGCTTCAGGATAAGAAAGGATTTTAGAACAGGCTTTTTTGTGAGCTTCCTAAATAGCGTCATTCAATGCCTCTGCTATTTATAGGCTCCATATTTAGCGTGGTCGATCGTTCACTTTGTAGTCACTGCGTCAGAGTGAACAATTTTATTTGAAAAAATTAATGAAAATCTGATATTTGATACATATTGTTGAGAAAAGGGTTTGGGCGAAGTTGGTGGGGGATTGGGAGGGAGGGTGTGTGAACAAAATGATGAATTTACACACACACAATTATACACAAGTACACACACACACATTCTCATACATACACAATTTACACACACCACACACATATCCCTCACATATACTTTATCGCACATATTACAAGACCATTGATGTTAAGTTTACAAACTTGCTGAGCTTTATGCGTCCTGAGATCGCTGAGAAATTAGGTCAATAGTTGAATACATCCCGACTGACCTGGGGCTGCTTGCTTTGAAATTGGGCACTGAAAGTACAGAGCCTCCTTACAAACCATTATTCCACAAACTTTAACTCAAAATTATAATTTTCCCGACTAGTGATTTCTGGCCAGAAGCCATAGTTATTTCGTCAGAGATCTAACCATGATTGGCGTTATTTTTTCCCGCCTGATTCCTGCAACAGATTTGCTCACCCTGGTATCCACAATCACAGGCTTTGTCCCCATTATATGAACAAGCTGTGAACAGAGAACATATACCCGTATTAAAACGGATGACAGATGCCACAGTTAGATGTTGCTAAAGACAATGAAAGCCGCTATTATTGTAACTATTTATCTTCGACACTGTTACTGTGTCGATCTTTTCAGAATATGAGAAGAGGAAATCACGTGCATGCGAGCCAGTACGCATTCTTTTATTTATATTTTTAAAAATAAAGTGAAGCAACCACGCCCCCGCAATACTTGCTTCTTTTCTACGCCCACGCAATACTTTAACAAAAAGTGATGCAGCTACGCCCACGCAATACTTTCTTGAACCAGACAGAGATTTGTGGAGACCCATGAGCTTCATACACTGGATCAATATACTATATTAGTTTGCAATAATAAAATCGTTGAAATACAAACTGAGATTAACTAATTTTGTTACTGCAGTTAACGTAATATCTTATTTGTTTAATTTGAAACTAAACATTATATTACTGTCTTCAGTGGCGGCTCGTCATTAAGGGCCAGTGGGGCCGGGCCCCACCGAAAATAATGTGTAACGTGTATTTATTAGTTAATAAATTAAAATATAACCTAACCCAATACCATGATTTTTCCCGAAAATTTGAGTCTGGCTCCACCAACAAAAAGGATCACGCGCCGCCACTGACTGTCTTGCAATATAAAAAATAACACACAATTGTTAGTCCGATCTTAGTATCTATATAATCACGTCACATGATGATAGTCCGTATATCAAAACATCTCGGACCTGCGCTCTTCCACTCTTTCGTATTTTGTGTTCAATCAAATTTGTCATTCTCTTTCTTTCTCTCTTTCTGATTTGTATGTCATCCATGTTCCGAGCATTTATTCTGTCTGCCAATTCAAATGTATTATTTCTCTATTTCTCTCTCTTTCTCCTCTCTCTTCTTTCTCTCGCTCTCTATTTCGTGCTCTCTCTCTCTCTCTCTCTCTCTCTCTCTCTGCGTGTCGTCTCTTTTCTGTGCATTAATTTTCCTTGCCCAGTCAAATGTATCGCTCTCTGGCATTAAGTGTGAGTATCACCCGCTGGCAAAAGAAACTGCGCAACCCCTCATTGAGAAACGCATCTCGGTGGTAGACACTGTAGGGTGCCCCCTTCAACCTCCTGATCCGCCAGATGATAATATTGGAGGCGATCACAGTCCGTCCTCTGGGTCTCTTCCACCCATTTTATCCCAGCTGGCAATTTCGAGAACAGCAGAAGTCACGTTCCCCCTGGGATTCAATGCAAGTATCTTGTCAAATGAGCGAGTTGCTGGAGATCTTTAATGTCCCCAACCCCAAGCGAAATCTTTCTGCGCGTGAGCAAGAACAACAAAGATTTGCAAGGCGGATCGTGAGAAGGGAGCAGGATTAATCTTCAGTCATCTCCGGAACACGACCGCTAAGTTATCATTACCGACAAACCGTGGCTCATCTCTGCTCGGTAGCCTCTAATCATGATATCAGCCGAGTAAAGACACCTCAGGCTACGAGAAGCACATCCCTGCAAGTCATGCTCCCGCTTCACTTCTACATATACACATTGTGGCTTATGAAGTTGCAAATATCTGTTAACACCTCCGATATAGTATTAGTGTCGACAGTCTTAAATTATGAAAGGGTGTGGTTCGCGAGACCAGATGTTTCAATTTTTCATAAGTTCTGTTAGCTGGCTGCGGCGACTACCTTTGTTCATAATTCAATTAACTAGTATTGTTGACATCTCGTTTGAAGTATTGTTTATCTGCTAGGATATAGTTATAATTATTTGTATTTTGCTTCAGTCCGATCATATGTATATAGTTTCATTAGAATATAGGTGTATAGTTTTTTTCTTGCAGTATTTTATTTGTTGTTCCATCAGTTGTATGACTATTTTACTCTGTATACTTAGTTTCTTATTTGTTATTCCATCAGTTGTATGACTATTTTACTCTGTATACTTAGTCTCTTAGTGGTTGCTCCATCAGTTGTATGACTATTTTACTCTGTATACTTAGTCTCTTAGTGGTTGCTCCATCAGTTGTATGACTATTTTACTCTGTATACTTAGTCTCTTAGTGGTTGCTCCATCAGTTGTATGACTATTTTACTCTGTATACTTAGTCTCTTAGTGGTTGCTCCATCAGTTGTATGACTATTTTACTCTGTATACTTAGTCTCTTAGTGGTTGCTCCATCAGTTGTATGACTATTTTACTCTGTATACTTAGTCTCTTAGTGGTTGCTCCATCAGTTGTATGACTATTTTACTCGGTATACTTAGTGTTTCTTTATTATAACATAATTGTCTAAATGGTATAAGGACGACTTATTGATTTCATTGCACTGGGTATTACCCCATATGACTCGGTCCCTTTCCGAAGAAATAGCACGCCAGCTGCCGAAAGTATTGCACAAAGCACGAAATCCGTACCTCCGTCAACAAACCTATGGTTTTATGAGAAAAAAAATAAATGAATGAACAGAGCATGATTCGAACTCACGACGTTCAGCTCGCAAAGCAAAGGCGTAAACCACTTAGCCAAGCAGACGCCCAACGTTTCTATGAGACAGTAAACTACTTAGCCAAGCAGACGCCCAACGTTTCTATGAGACAGTAAACTACTTAGCCAAGCAGACGCCCAATGTTTCTATGAGACAGTAAGCCACTTAGCCAAGCAGACGCCCAACGTTTCTATGAGACAGTAAACCACTTAGCCAAGCAGACGCCCAACGTTTCTATGAGACAGTAAACCACTGAGCCAAGCAGACGCCCAATGTTTCTATGAGACAGTAAGCCACTTAGCCAAGCAGACGCCCAACGTTTCTATGAGACAGTAAACTACTTAGCCAAGCAGACGCCCAACGTTTCTATGAGACAGTAAACTACTTAGCCAAGCAGACGCCCAACGTTTCTATGAGACAGTAAACCACTGAGCCAAGCAGACGCCCAATGTTTCTATGAGACAGTAAACCACTTAGCCAAGCAGACGACCAACGTCTCTATGAGACAGTAAACCACTTAGCCAAGCAGACGCCCAAAGTTTCTATGAGACAGTAAACCACTTAGCCAGGCAGACACCCAACGTCTCTATGGGACAGTAAGCCACTTAGCCAAGCAGACGCCCAAAGTTTCTATGAGACATTAATATTCATTTTAATTGAATATTCAATTTCTTCCTTTTATCTAAAGATGTTAAACGCGTTTTTATTCTTATATCGTTGTAGTATTAGGGAGAGCCGAAATAGCATAATGGTTTGGGCACTATAGTCTGTCCATTAATTCGTGAGCACGTTTGAAATTGATTTTCTCGAAAACTACCTGTTGGATCTCAGTGATTTTTGCATGCAGCCTTAGAATATCCATGATGCTAAAATAAAGCTAACCAGTAGTTCATAGATGCTACGGATTTTGCACATCGGCGAATTCCTTTGATCTTTTATGACAATTGCAAATACGATGGCTCAAATTTTAGATTTTACAGTAATCCCTAGAATTTGTCCATGTCAATTCTATTCATAGGTGTATTTCCATATTAACTTGATAGGTCAAGTAATTAAGTGTGTTGCCCTTTATGTGCAATCGTGAACTTGGATACAATATGCAACAGTTAGTCCTCCCTTCGGTCACCATTAGACCCCAGGGTGTCTTAACTTCACCATAAATTGTATGATGGTAGACGCATTTGGATATGGAAATGTATACGTTGCTATTTCTCAGTCTGTAATCAAAATATGATTTGTATCATCCCGAATCTGACGATTCCATGAGGTTGATAATTGTTACTGGCTGGACAAATTGTAATCCATCTCGGTGCCAGTACTCGTCTTCCTCTCGGAGCACATGTTCAACACACTTCTTCCAGAACTGCATGTCTATCATTGAGAGGGACTCACGTGTCAGAACTTCAACATCACACATTTTAAACGTCCTGTTCTGTTCGGCAACTTGCCCTTTTACTTTAGCCCAGACAAGCTCTATCGGATTGAGGTGAGCATGATATGGAGGTAGTCGCAAAGACGTGTGGCCGTATTCCGCAATGATTTTGTCAATATGAAACACTTTTGTCTTATTTGTCATCCTCACCAGGTGCAACAACTCGGGTTTCAAATATGTGTCATCGAAGCTGACATTTTCCTTAGCAAGCCAAGTCCTAATTTTATCTTTTGTATTTGATGCCGTTCGTACTTTGTCTTCCGCTGATACTGCGTTGTGATAGGATGCATTATCCATTACCAAGCATGATGGTCTGTTTAGAATTGGAAGTAGATCTTTCTCCATCCAGTGCCTGAAAATATGTCCATTCATTTCTGTGCGGTAGTCCCTACCGTCGGTACTTTTGATTGGAAAATAAGTCCAGCGTCATGGACAAGACCTTCTTCACTGCTTCCTGCATGTGTTAGTATAATACGCTGGCCTTTGCTGCTTGGTATTTTTCTTTTCTGTTCACCGTCTACTGATTGCCATTCCTTAGCATTGGTGTGGTGAGCATTGACCAAGGATTCGTCCAAATATACAATATCATAGCCTTGCCTCCGCCACTCACTGATCTGCCTCAGGTATTTACTTCGGGCAGCAATTAAATGTGGCTTTCACAAATAATATTCCTGCCGCCTATAGTTTTTCTGAAGGTGAAGCCGGGGGCTCTTACAATTTTCCATAGAGTACTTTTAGAAATGTCTATGCTGCAATCTGATTGCAGTTTTAATTTCAGTTTCCTGAGAGTAACAAGTTGATTTGTCGCAAACATTTTCAAGAGCTCCCGTCTTATGACATCTATGTCAAAGTCGTCAATTGTTCTTTTCCTTCCTTGCTTGACATTAGTGCACTTTGTGTCCTGTTTAATCCATCGGGAAAAGGATTCTCTATTCAGACCAAGCGCCAGTTGCGTTCGTTTCTCAGGGTATGAATATCGCAATATAGATGACCTCTCTTAGATTCCCTACGGAAGTGTTGGTATAGTAAAACTGTAACCTTCTGCATTGTTATAAATGTGCACTTCAGACTCATTATGAATGTGATATCAATGTCAGTTTTGATAAGCCAACAAATATGATACAGTAGCTTCATACAAATAGCGAGATACACCTATAACTATACAACGGTATCCCAATTATAACGTCATATGCTTTCCGCGTTCAAAGTCGACTGGGTTAGGTGCAAGGGAATTTCCGTGAAATTGTTGTTTACTCACGATATTTCAATGTTACCATAATGTATTTTTAGAACAACGCGTCTGTGAACCGTAGATCTGTTACTATTGTGTACAATCCGGTGAGGTTGATTTTAATATAACCTGAAGAAGAAATATTTCAAACTACATCAAATTTTCTTGGAAAAAATATTTCTCTAGCGTCATGGATATTCTAAGGCTGCTTGCAAAAATCACTGAGATCCAACAGGTAGTTTTCGAGAAAATCAATTTCAAACGTGCTCACGAATTAATGGACAGACTATAGTATCTTACACGTGTGATCCGGGTTCAATTTCATTTTGCGAGGAATATTTCTCCCGACCGTAACGGCTCACAGGTCGACCTAGCCTTAGTTTGGTACCAGGAAAGCACAGGAAAGTGAAGGAGATTGGCGTGATGCTGACAAATTCACCGATCGTGCGCCAATGGTTAATGACAAATAAGAGACTAATACTTTTGTCCACAATATACCTCATGTATGATACAATGTTCTTTAACTTAATGCTTTTCATTAGCTCATTTCTTTCTGTCATTGTCTTGGCACTGTATAATTAGCTAATTTGTTGTTTTTATTGCCTTTGTCAAAGTACTAATAGTTCATTTGTTGTTTTTATTGCCTTGTCAAAGTAGTAACAGTTCATTTGTTGTTTTCATTGCCTTGTCAAAGTACTAATAGTTCATGTGTTGCTTTCATTGCCTTGTCAAAGTACTAATAGTTTATTTGTTGTTTTTATTGCCTTGTCAAAGTACTAATAGCTGATTTGTTCTATTGTCTTATCACTGTCCAACTAACTATATTTTCCTGAACAAGTTTATCAATGCACGACCAGCTTTTTGGTCAGTTACTCTGTGCGTTCTGTGCGCGTGACGACGTGTGTTTTTGTACGCGTATCTGTTGTCGAGAGTTAACCTAACTGCCTCATGTTTGATTTTCAATACTTTCACATGACCTAAACTGGGGTAGTATGGCCTCTTTCGTCTGGATTCCTCTACTTCAGCATGCTTAACACATGTGCCCGACATTCACCCACTTAGATTAGTTTATCTGTCCCTTCACCACAGACCACACAATACATTTGGATATGTCAGCACAGCCATCCCATTTTTCGGGTAATTTGTTCAAAAAAGTTTGGGTTACAGGTACAAAAGAATAGATAGAGCTGTAAGACCGACACTAATGAGGTGGGATTGTCGGCAGTAGCACATCAAGACTGGATAAATCTGAAACTCGTGTGATGGTTTGGTGAAATTACATGATGTTTGTAAAGTCTAACAACACTTTATATGTAGAACAAATGTGAAACACAAAGTACACGATGTCTTCAAAATATATGTTCAATAGTCAACTGTGGTACAATATGCAGCGAATGACTGTTGTCTGCTAGGGTAATTCTTTTCATTCAAACCATAATGGTGTTTTCAACTGAAGAAAGAATATTTGACAATATGAAGAAACGTGTACAAACATTGAAACTCGTGGTGGATATTTCCAACATCTGTTATAATGATTGATTCACTTGTTCTTTCTATTTTACCAAGAATAACAGTAGACCATAGCAGTAACTACTGTGATTAATTTCACTACTTTGTTTTAGCACATTTTTGATGACGTCATTACTTCATTTTTTTTTCAAGCTGACCTATATATGAAGTGTTGTGGGACTTTACAAACACCCTGTAGTAAGGCGGAGCCAACTCTAGATAACTAGTCCAGACAACTGACCGGGTTCCCTGACCTAGATCAGATAAAGGGGCTGGAAATTATAGATGTTTGATAGAACACTGCAAGCTTTTTTCAATTTTACTCAATTCTGGGAGTCTGTGGTTATTTATTGGTGACAAATTGTCATAATATTAATATTCCTTATTGTTAAACTTAACTTGTTGGATAATATAACTTCGATTTAGCATTCTGTGTTAATTTTAAAATGAATTTTTCTATACACACCAATACCGGAATGCGAGGTTAAGTGGTGTAGTTGTGGTCTGATTTCACATAATTCTTACCGTGGGCCCGAAGGCCCATAAGTTTATAATTAGCTCTGAGTAAGGACTCTAATTATCAGTAAGGGAGAAGAAGTAGTTCGAGTCTGAACAAATACTCATCGATAATATTTCATTGTTCACTTATGATTATTTCTTCTTCTTCTTCTTCTTCGACGACGACGAACGCTCTAAATCGACCACTTGTTAACCACTTGTTAACCACATGTGAACAGAGCCTAAGAGCGATTGTATATTGTGTCAGTTATGCGCATACAAGTAGGCCAGCACATCCGATTTCTGCGGCGCTTGCGTGCCCAGCGTGTTCGTAGCGCGTTAGACTGCGGGTGACTAGCTGTCTGTGTGTGCGGGTTCAGTTCCGCGGGCTGGCAGAAAAAGCCACAGGTTCCCCAGATTCACGGTGTTCGTGGCACCGAACCGAAGGGTTACGATGTCCATGGCACCGAAGAGCTGAAAGCTCAAGTGCTTCTGGATCGAAAAAAAAAAAAATTACTACGGTAGCTTCACTAGACCCGTACCTAAGTCGACTCTTACGACATGCCTTGTAGGTCGCAGTGTTACTATTCTTTGCTCCCCTTGAGGACCCCGGCAACACAGGGGCAGAGTCTCTTGTATCAAGTTCATCATTAACTTACAGAAAGTCTAATTCATTCGTTGGATTCCTGTTCTTGCGCTCGCAAGCTACGAATTCGAGTGTAGTCACAGCGCATAGTGTGACGCTTTTGACTGATTCTTGCGTGAAGCCTACTTTCCTTTTCCAGTGTCACCCACCATGAAGGCGTGTCTTCTTCGACTTCAGAGATAATTCATTTGAGTAAAATCATCCTTACTACAGATATATGTATAGGAGGTCTGTGTGGCTGAGTGGTTAAGCCCTTTGTCTTGCGAATCGAAGGTCGTCAGTTCGATTCAGGACCGCGGCCTTCTGTTCACGAGTGCAGTTTCTTCCAGAGACCCCTAGGATTGTTGCCGGAGCTACGGAGTTCGTGCTTTGTGCAATACTCACGGCAAGTGGCGTGCCATTTCTGCGGAAAGGGACCTGAGCCATATGGGGTAAAACCTGGTGCAATGAAGTCAATCCTTCGCCTTTAAACTCTTTTACTACATATAGACAACTTACTCTTCTTGCCTGCTGTTTTCCTTCTCTTATCTCCATCTGAATGTCTCTAACACTTCATTGTTTGTATCATTGCTTTCTTTATTCTGTTGTTGAATTTTGTTGAATTTAGCATTGCTTTTTTATTCTGTTGTTGAATTTGTTGAATTTAGCATTGCTTCTTTATTCTGTTGTTGAATTTGTTGAATTTAGCATTGCTTTTTATTCTGTTGTTGAATTTGTTGAATTTAGCATTGCTTCTTATTCTGTTGTTGAATTTTGTTGAATTTAGCATTGCTTTCTTTATTCTGTTGTTGAATTTGTGAATTTAGCATTGCTTTCTATTCTGTTGTTGAATTTTGTGAATTTAGCATTGCTTCTTTATTCTGTTGTTGAATTTGTTGAATTTAGCATTGATTTCTTATTCGTTGTTGAATTTTGTTGAATTTAGCATTGCTTTCTTTATTCTGTTGTTGAATTTGTTGAATTAGCATTGATTCTTTATTCTGTTGTTGAATTTTTTTGAATTTAGCATTGCTTTCTTTATTCTGTTGTTGAATTTTGTTGAATTTAGCATGCTTCTTTATCTGTTGTTGAATTTTGAATTTAGCATTGCTTTTTATTCTGTTGTTGAATTTTGTTGAATTAGCATTGCTTTATTCTGTAGTTGAATTTTGTTGAATTTAGCAATCCTTTCTTGATTCTGTTGTTGAATTTGTTGAATTTAGATTGCTTTTATTCTGTTGTTGAATTTTGTTGAATTTAGCATTCCTTTCTTTATTCTGTTGTTGAATTTTGTTGAATTTAGCAATCCTTTCTTTATTCTGTTGTTGAATTTTGTTGAATTTAGCATTGCTTTCTTTATTCTGTCGTTGAATTTAGCATTGCAATATTTGACTGCCTTGTTTCATTGTTTGTGACCGTCTTTTTCTCAGTCTTATTATTTTTACAGACATATACACACACACATGATACAAACAAAACATTCACATATAGGTATACATACACCCACCCACACACATACACACACACATATACATACTTGTCCTCCAAATTTACATATAGACAAACGCATATTCTCTCAAAAACATGCTTCTACACACATAGTGCCACCACACAAACGTGCCCACCACACACAAACGTGCCCACCACACACAAACGTGCCCACCACACACATACGTGCCCACCACACACAAACGTGCCCACCACACACAAACGTGCCCACCACACACAAACGTGCCCACCACACACAAACGTGCCCACCACACACATACGTGCCCACCACACACATACAGACATAAACATGCTCCTACAGACACATACATAAGTATTCATGCATGTCATTCTACCCCCTTCCCACACAAGAACTATATTCACATACAAACACAACATATCAGCACATCCATACAAACACAACATATCAGCACATCCATACAAACACAACATATCAGCAAATCCACACAAACACAACATATCAGCACATCCATACAAACACAACATATCAGCAAATCCATACAAACGCAACATATCAGCACATCCATACAAACACAACATATCAGCACATCCATACAAACACAACATATCAGCAAATCCATACAAACGCAACATATCAGCACATCCATACAAACACAACATATCAGCACATCCATACAAACACAACATATCAGCACATCCATACAAACACAACATATCAGCACATCCATACAAACACAACATATCAGCACATCCATACAAACACAACATATCAGCACATCCATACAAACACAACATATCAGCAAATCCATACAAACGCAACATATCAGCACATCCATACAAACACAACATATCAGCACATCCATACAAACACAACATATCAGCACATCCATACAAACACAACATATCAGCACATCCATACAAACACAACATATCAGCACATCCATACAAACACAACATATCAGCACATCCATACAAACACAACATATCAGCAAATCCATACAAACACAACATATCAGCACATCCACACAAACACAACATATCAGCACATCCATACAAACACAACATATCAGCAAATCCATACAAACTCCCACAAATATACAACATGCACATACATTATCATACATAGATACACACACACACACACACACACCACAGTAACACACACAACATAACCTGCAAAGTAACCATATCTAATAAAACACGCATAAACATACAAGAAGTATAACCATACGCTCTCTAAAAGTCGTGTCGCCTAATTTGTTACACCTCACTGATTTCTGCGTAAAGACTTGATCACCAGTACATCTCACTCTCTGAATCCATAGTGTCTAATATGGTGTATATCACTGATTTCAGCGTAAAGGCTTGCATTTTGTATCACCAGTATATCTCGTCATTCAGACGAGCCTTACTGCGACTTCAGAAGTACTTGTAATTTAGAATCCCCAAATAAAGGAGCAAGGTTTTCTACAGTCCAACCGCGTAGTATGCTCACACTGATAATGTTTGGCACGCTGGCCTCGATCCCAAGAATTTCCACTGGCACGTTGTCACTAGAGCAGATTGTAATCAAATTCGTTATCAGCGACCACCCTGTTAGCATTTCTGAACATGAGAAACTTATCACAGATGTATACTTGGAATTATCTAAATTCCAGGAATAGTCGAGATCACTTTGTAAGTATTCTCTGTCAGACACTCAACCAAAGACCACCCACTAATGGGGGACCTCTAAACATAAGTTATCTTTCGTATTCAATTGTATATAACATTTGCTATTAGTATATATATATATATTGAAAGATATGCTCTCATTCATCATTGTTATAAAATAGCTTGTTCTGACGCTCAAGTGGTTACCGGGGCCCAAATTTGGGGTGTAAAGAATAGAACAACTGTTACCTGCCACGCATGTCGTAAGAGGCGACTAAGGAGATATGGCTGAAATCGGATGCACGTGTCCTAAACGTGTAGAAGTCTATGCGTTTAGGGCCTACCAAACCAATGTTGAACGTATACACGTTCTTGGCAAAGATCAAACATATCACAAAGAGTGATTACAATTTGTTGTAAAGAACGAACGCAAAGAAGAAGAAGAAGGAGAGCTTGTTCTGAGCAGAACCTTGCTACCCCAACAGTCCTACGGAGTTTCTCTCTCTCATAGGCCAAATGTCCTGCCTCTGCAGCCGTCAAATTCAAACCATCAGTTAATCCTTAATCCATCTTCTCCGTGGTCTTCCTCTTCTTCTCTTTGCTGGTATGTCTCCTCTCATGATGCTCTTCTCCAGCCCTTCATGTCCTTTTATATGTATAAATACCTCAACTTATTTGTAGCATCAGCCAGTTTTCTTTGATTTTGAGTTCTTTCTGGATAATCTATTTGTTCTCTTCTCTGTCCATGATATACAAAATACTTTTTTGTAACGCTTATATTAAAAATATATGCTTTTCCACTGCCTTATTAAATGTCCATGCTTCACACCCATACGTTGCCATTGAAAATTTGCATGCTCTTAGTATTCTGATCTTTGATGCTATCATTACCATCCAAAACACGACTTCCGATTTCTAACAAGCTCTGCCATTTCCTCCATCGTCGTGTTCGTTGTTTCTTTAAATTGCTGTCATTGTGATTCTCTTGGTTATTCATTGCTGCATCTTCCGTGATCCATGTTCTTCGTTATAAATTTTTGTATAAATTTGTATGATGTTTATTTTAATCAAAACAGTACAGTTTTATATATATATATATATATATATATATAATACATCTAAACTGTCTGCAAAGACTACATGACATTTCATATATATATGTGTATGCTTAGACGATGTACGGAAACCGTCAGATCTGAGGTGGTCAGGCCGGATCAGATCTTATCTGGAGAAAACCATGGGGAGGGTGCGGTAATACTGAGAAAATGGAAGTATCGACAACTTGCTGTCGTTACTGCATGCAGTACCGAGTTTTAGGTCGGTGTAGGACAAGTGGGACAAGAGCCTGAGTAATGTTGTGGTCGCATGGCTAGTGTAGTCGTCGCGAAGCTGTTCAGGTTAGGATTTTTCATTTATGCCCACAACAGAAAAAAACTCATTGGCCTTATCGTGAATTGTAAACAGGTCTCCCCGCATGGAAGAGGCGCTCTAATCCATTCGACAAGGCTCTGTAAAAGACACGTAAATTGCAGTTTTACATAAAACTAGGACAAATTAATGATTAAATATGGAAATAAACAGAACGCAACGTTTCGAAAGATCTACAATGTGTAACACAAAGCAGGTATGGATTAGTCTTAAAACATAGTAGTAAGTATTTCTGATTGTCTCATCTATTAAATGTGTGACGTTGAGACATATAGACCGTCTCACGTTTCATAAGTAACTGGTTAAGTGTTGGGCTATATTTGTAGTGATATCTTACTTCGATGTATGGAAGACTGAGTTCTTAATAATATCGATGTTCAAGTAGAGGTGTTAAAAAAAATTCTACTAAAAATCGACGAAAAGAAGACTGGAAATCCTCTGCCCTTGCAAAAATTATTAAAGCAAATGAAAATTCCACCATATTTACATCCTGAAACTCGCCCCTGCTATGTAGTTTATACACTGTCACTATGATCGTTATGTGCAAAAACTAAATGGGGGCACACATGATTGTTCACCCAAGTGCAATATTGATAATCATATCAATAATCAATGTACTATTCCTCGCTTATATTGTCATACGACAGCAGATGAAACATCTGATCTAAGTAAGATCAAACATCTGATCTAAGTAAGATCAAACATCTGATCTGATGTGTCATCTTCTGCCGTATGATAGTAGACGGTACCATCTACAATTGTTAAAGCCACCGCCTCTTGGAGGGTGGTGGTCAGGGAGGAGGAAGGGTGGCTCGGAGAAGTTAAAGACTAGGGAGTAAACACTGATAGAAAGAAAATCTCCACTGCCTTGTGGGTCAGCTAGAAGAGTATGCCTTGATCACAAATCTGGAGGGAGGAATCCTAATGAAGTTGATGGTTATGTGTGTATTCCATTCCATCTTCTGTCATCCACTGCAAACCTTGCTTGATTCCAAAAGTATGTACTTTGTCTTTCCTTTGGTAGAAACAGTAGAGTAGAGAAAAGTTTTTACAAAATGGGCAAGACACATTCCCCATATTAGATGCCATAACAAGGCATATATTGAGAGGACACTTTATCCTTGTTCTTATCATGGTCAAAACACACGGAAAGCAACATTAACGAGAGACTTAAAGCTGAACTGAAAGGCAAATGAGACTAGCAGTAACTCAGAAATTCTCATAGTAAAAAACATGTCAATTGACAATCTGTCAAGATAAAAAAGGCCGTATACGTCTGTGTGTGTCATGTGGAAGTGAGCTCAATCACAACCCAAGAATACCTGGTTCAAAATCCGCGGCGGGCAGTATGGAAGAAAATTTATTTCCATGGTAACGAATGATTAACAATGGATCTCACCGTTCTGAAAGCAATATCAAACTACTGAATGTATAAGTGATGCATATAAAAATCGTTACTGCGGTTGATAGCGACATCATGTAAAGGATATGCCACGATTTTCATACAAAACCATCATGATAATACGTGGTCAGATCAAAGCAACAAGAAGTAGGCATAATCATCGATAATAGTGTAGATCCAACACAGAAGATTAGTGACATAATCATCATGATAATACGTGGTCAGATCAAAGCAACACAGAAGATTATTGTTATTGCCTCTGCTTGTTCTCTTGATTGTCACGATAAATATATCTGCATATTAGATTGCTATATTCATTGGAGATTGCTGGGCAGCATCAATTCTGTCTAATATGTGGTCTTTGAATCTACACTGACCACCATCTAGTGTATGAATAGAAATTGGCCCATACGCCCTAGTTAACGGTCTATTCTTATCCTGGCTGCTGAGAGTGGAGCGCTGCCTCGCAAAGAAAGACCATTCATGTCTTAATAACAGTAGTACTGTCCTCACTTCCATGGATCGAGGCTAAGTTGAGTAAATGATTACATCATCTCTCTCCAAAACAACCGCGTGTTATTCCGGTTTCTGACAAATGGCTTCACGAGAGGAGAACGATCCAACAATGGTCAACATGCCGAGTGTGGGAGACCGTGTCATCATTCTCTCGATTCTGTTGTCAATCTCCCAACAATACACTTTGATGCGCCTGTTAAGAGTCCTAAAAGAGTTTAATTGGCACGATTTGACGGGATGCGGGATTTTTGGATAGTAGTGGTAGGAGGGGATGATTGAGGCCAACAGATGGATCAGAGAAGAAAAGGGAGGGAAAAGTACGGAAAGAGAAAAGGTGGAGGGGGGGTAAAATAGTGGTGGTGGTTAGGAAGTGGTTACAAATCCATATTTGGGAAGAAAGAGTTCAAATAGTCATGTCGATGTTAGGGGTCATCAGTTAAAACTGAAGTAGGGAGACGACAAGTATGGGAGTTCATTAAGAGAGAAGAGGAGCAAGTAGGGTTGATTTGGGAGTGTGTGTGGTGTGGGGGGGGGGGGGGATTAGGATAATAGACTGAACAGATATTTTTGATAGCATAAATTGTACACAGACAATATAGAATGATTAGATTTAAATCTCACCGCGAGAAGATAAAAGAGCCCGGAAGATTTTAAATTGATAAGAAAATAGAGAATCAAATGCTCTCACATGTAAAGTAAGTATGTTCTGAAAACAAAAGTGTATGAATGATAATAAATTCAATAAAAATATAAGTTAACGTTATAATTTAATGAACAAATAGATTTGATGGAAAATAGCAAAACAGCAAAAATAGCTACTCATAGAATAATGATATTTGGGTGAAGTGAACACAAAATTAATCATATTTCTATTACCGTTCTAACTTTAAGTTCAACTGTATTGTTTATGAATGTTCTCTCTCTGTTTTAATGTAATGGTTTTATTAGTTCTTATGTTAAGTGTAATGTAATTAGTTCTGTTAATGTAATGTATTAGTTCTGTTAATGTAATGTATTAGTTCTGTTAATGTAATGTATTAGTTTAAAAAGTCAATGTGGTCAGTAACTATAGATAAAAGGGAAGAAAATTGCAGTCAAACTATGTAGCAAATGGTGAGAAACACGTAAAATCAAAGTACTGTAGTTTTACAAAGTACAATAACAATATTAAGGATTTATTGTTTGAGTGTATATGTTATATCTGCCGTCCAAGAAGTCTTAATTTCTTCACTTCTATTGTTTCCTTTGTGTGATAAAGGCTTTTTTAAAATCGATACAGCGCTGTATATTGCTTTTGTAATTAATAAAATGACAGTACTTTGTTTTTACATGTTTCGCTATCAGTAAATAGTGTAACATATATACCAATCTTCAAGTGTGTCTTAACGAGTGTCAAAATATTGTAAACTGTAATACCATTATATGGATGGAAGACAGCTACACCACATTCAACAAACTTGTTATCCTTTGTTTGCACAAACAGAGCTAGTTCTGATCACTTTATTTCTCATATGTCAGATGTGTCTAGTACACCACAATTTCAATCGCCGGACTAGCAGTCAATGAAGCGATTGCAACGTCAATCTGAACTGTGACCACATTGACCTAAAGTTTAAAAAGACAGAAAGTGTTTTACTCCCAAATGAAATAGGTCAGCTTGTTATCCATATAATGCAGATTCAACTGGTCTGTATGGTAGGCGTTGTGTTTGACTTTTCCTTACAAGACACGGACTAGCAGTGTGTTACTTTTATTGACAAGACACGGACTAGCAGTGTGTTATGCAAGAATTTTATTGACAAGACACGGACTGATGTGTTACTTTATTGACAAGACACGGACTAGCAGTGTGTTACTTTTATTGACAAGACACGGACTGGCAGTGTGTTACTTTTATTGACAAGACACGGACTAGCAGTGTGTTACTTTTATTGACAAGACACGGACTAGCAGTGTGTTACTTTTATTGACAAGACACGGATTTGCTGTGTTACTTTTCTGAGGATGAAAGCACTTGCAGTGTTAGTCTTTTGAGAAGACATGCAGTTTGATGCTATCATTTATGTTTGAGCGATATTTATAACACATTCATTTCTGTAGACAGAAGCAGAAATTGCTGTCAATTGTTTACTCTGGAAAATGAGAATGCTGTCATTATCTGATCTATGAAACAAGAATTTGAACTACTGTCGCTTTCTGCTTTGAAGACCACACATTGGCAGGTCGTCAATATCTTCCCATGAGGACAATGACTGCTGTCAATATATGGTTGGGAAGACAAAAACCAGGAATACTGTCCTTAAGTAAGATATGAACTACAACTATTGTCCTTGAGTAAGACATGAACGCAACTACTGTCTGAATAAGACTAACTACAACTACTGTCTGAATAAGACTGACTACAACTACGTCTTCAGTAAGACACAAACTACAGCTACTCATGTAGACAACTCAAACAGGACCAATATCTTCTTAACACTAAAATGAGATAAACATGCCTACGTAGACAAACTCAACTACTTCTGTCAGTAAACACAACAAAATGTGTCAGTAAGACAAAAATGTCTCATAAGCAAACTCAACACTGTCTGTCAGTAAGACACACAACACTGATGTCAGTAGACACAAACACAACTCTGTCTGTCAGTAAAAACACAAATCTGTCTGTCAGTAGACCAAACTACAAATCTGTCTGTCAGTAAGACAATACAAATCTGTCTGTCAGTAAGACAAACTACAAATGCTGTCTGTCAAGACCACAAAATGCTGCTGTCAGTAAGACACAAACTATAACTACTGTCTGTCAGTAAAAACACAAATGCTGTCTGTCAGTAAGACAAACTACAAATGCTGTCTGTCAGAAGACAACTACAGTCTGTCAGAGACACAACTATAACTGTTATCATAGACCTGATCAAGTAGACAGTCTCAATAGCTTCAAAGCATTGAAAACAAAGACACATATTTCCTCAAACATTGAAAATGAGATATTACATGCCACGTGCGTGATCACATGATCATGTCATGCTGCCACGCACAAGAATGGGTTAGATTGACCAGGATATGAAATGTGTGTTAGAATAAGTTTGTGTGGGTGATGCATGATGCTGATGTTAACTGTGGCATTAATGCAAACTCTACATCAACCCCTGACAGTTGTCGCGCGCGCATTCTGCTCCTACTTCTGCTCAATCAGCGTCACATTGTTCTTCTATCACTAACCTTGGCCAAGATGGGAGGTTACTGTCGTTCTCGACGGTCCAAAATTACAAGTCATTTTACAGTCCTTTTCATTGCTCGCTCCCAGCTCGGAAACTATCGGCAAAGACATAATCAGAGAGTTGTCGGCCATTACAAAGCAAAGATTTCAGTTAACGTTGGGTCGTGAGTTGCCCATAAGAGATCGGGCTAGACTCCACTTCCGTGAAGGCAGGAAACAGTTATGTTTCGTACTGAGAGCATTCATTTTCTAGAATCTATTCTACAATCAGCTGTCTTACGTTTTTTCTTTCTTGGAGATTCTCAAACTATCTCGTAAAACGTACTCGTAAGATACTCGGTATTTAATTATCAACCAACTTGTCTAGCCAAGTTCCAAAAGTCCATATTATCTCAGTCTTTGTCTGTAACTAACCAAATGGGTATCCGATATAAGAAATTGTAATACTCTCTTTATTTAGAGTATCCGATATAAGAAATTGTAATACTCTCTTTATTTAGAGCCCCGAGAAGGAATAAGGGTCGTATGATATTCAATAAGGCGCAGTAATTTTAATAGCGATAGTGCGCGTGCCGAGGAAAGGGTAGTGAGTCTAGGGAAGAAGTCCCAGGCAGAGTAGCTGACGACCAAATCTTGACCTAATTCTAGCATTTAAGCCGTGATGTGTCTGTCGTGTTGTCAATCAGATGGTAATTGTTCGGATATTCAGCCGACATCACTGACGACTTCCGGTTCCATTCCGCGAGAAACGACTTTGCTTTGCTGTGACACGTGGAGTGTTTCCTGTAGATTTCCCATGCTCCCGCGGAGATTTAGACTGGAATTCAAGAAGCAGAACTATAGAAGATAGAGCGAGATGTAAACATCGAGATTCAGAATGGAATCCAAGAACAAGAATCACAGAAGATAAAGTGAGAATTAAACGCCAAGATTCAGACAAATTCAAGAAGTTGTCACATACGATATATTGAGATGTAGAGGTAGATGTTGAGACTAGAATCCAAGAATGACAATCATATAAGTTATATTGAAATGTTGAGGTAGATGTTGAGACTAGAATCCAAGAATGACAATCATATAAGTTATATTGAAATGTTGAGGTAGATATTGAGACTAGAATCTAAGAAGACAATCATATAAGATATATTGAATGTAGAGGTAGATATTGAGACTAGAATCCAAGAACGACAATCATATAAGTTATATTGAGATGTAGAGGTAGATATTGAGACTAGAATCCAAGAACGACAGATATATAAGTTATATTGAGATGTAGAGTGATGTTGAGACTATAATTGCAGAGCAAGTGAGGATATAGAAACCTGGTATTCATGAGACAGATGAACAGCAGACTGTTATATTGCTTCCAGTTGATCTCTGTGACTAATCCTGATGGGGACCATGTTATTGAATTTGATGGTAGATATTGAGACTAGAATCTAAGAACGACAATCATATAAGTTATATTGAGATGTAGAGGTAGATATTGAGACTAGAATCCAAGAACGACAATCATATAAGTTATATTGAGATGTAGAGGTAGATATTGAGACTAGAATCCAAGAACGACAGATATATAAGTTATATTGAGATGTAGAGATCGATATTGAGACTATAATTGCAGAGCAAAGTGAGGCATACAGAACACCTACTTTCATGTGAAGATGAAAGTTAAGACCGTTACTGTTGCCTTCCAGTTGCTCTCTGTGACTTCGTGTACTGGGGCCGTTATTGAATTTGATGGATGCTTATGAAGATACAGAATGGTAGGTTTGCGGTATGGTTGGATGTCGTCTTCCTCTGAAGTCGGTGAAGACCTGTCTGCATGGCAAGGGAGACCAGTTAAATCGTAAAGTAGGTTTTCACGCAAAAATCAGTTAGAAGCGCCACACCAGAAGTCATGGCTAAAGCACGAATTCACAGCGAACGAACGCAGAAGAAGAAGAAGTGGATGTCGTCTAAAGAGGTTTCCAGCCCGAAGAGACATGGATCTACTGTCCTGGGTTTGTGGGTGTTTTGCGGTAATGAGAGAGCGGACAGGCTTGCATCGACATCATCGACTGTCGGGAGCTAAGGATGAATAAGGGGGTGTTCTTTAGTCTCTTGACGCCACTTCTCTTCTTCTGGATGTGGACACTAAAATTGATGTTGAATTCTATCCAGCGGCTTAAGGAGTTTGAAATTACACAGTATACAAGTAGAACTACATTCTTTAATGACGGATAAATGAGTGTGTTTATCCACAGCCAACTCTACATAGGTCTAACAACTGACGGGAAAACTCATGACCTAGATCAGAGCGGGGTGTAGGAATATATATATATGTTTGATAGAACAATGCAAACTTTTTTTTACAATTTTTACTCAATTCTGTGAGTCTATGGGTTTTTTATTGGGGAAAAATATTCATAATATTTATATTCCTTATTGTTAAACTTCATCTGTTGAATAATATAACTTCGATTTAACATTTTGTGTTGATTTTAAAATGAATTCATCTATATACAACAATACTAGAATGCGAGGTCACGTGGTGTAATTGTGGTCTGATTTCTCATAATTCCTACTTGAGTCCACAGGCCCATAAGTTTATAGTTGGCTTTGGTTTAACCAGCGTACAACATAAACCATCAATATCCACAACCGTCGACACTTGTTGGGTAAGACTGAGCAAATATGGGTCTGCACAGAGTGCTACGACGTCGGTTCTGTAATGAAAGATGGAGAAAGAAGAAATAGAGGAAGAGAGAAAGACCTAATCACAAGACAGACGATAGAATGAGAGATAGTTTAGAGAGAAAGACCTAATCAAAAAGACAGACGATAGAATGAGAGATAGTTTAGAAAGACCTAATCACACAGACAGACGATAGAATGAGAGATAGTATAGAGAGAAAGACCTAATCAAAAAGACAGACGATAGAATGAGAGATAGTTTAGAGAGAAAGACCTAATCAAAAAGACAGACGATAGAATGAGAGATAGTTTAGAAAGACCTAATCACACAGACAGACGATAGAATGAGAGATAGTATAGAGAGAAAGACACAACGATAGTGAAACAATGAGAAAAATGCAGAACAATTATAAGATCTCTTGTTTTTTTTCCAATTCAGAAGCACGAGCTTTCAGCTTTTCGGCTCGGTGCCATGGACATCGTAACCCTTCGGTCCGGTGTCACAAACATCGTAAATCTGGAAAACCTGTGGCTTTTCTGTCAGCCCACGGAATTGTACCCGCACTTACAGAGGGCTTGTCACAGCGTCATTCAACGCGCTACGAACACGCTGGGCAGGCGGGCAAAGATCTCTTTTTAAAAAACTGAACAAATACACATGACAAGCAGTTTTATATGTTAGAATATGATCAACAAATCCAAGGTTTAAAACGATTCTTGTCAACAATTATATAGAAAAAAAAGTTCCGACACTCATTTGGGGATGTCAGTCCTATATCAAACTACTGGCTCTGAAAGGACACGCCTAGCTAATGGCTTGTCCCTTGTCACATGTTCCCCTCAGTATCTGTCTTGACATGTCCCTTGTCTTAGTCGCTCATTCAATATCTCGTCACATTGTCGAATATCAGAGTGCGAGGGTGGAGCAAATTAAGTGGATGTGTTAGATGGAAGAGAGAGGAAAGTACATTTTGTTGGAATACATTTGGCAGATCTGTAATTTAAATAGGAGTATGGTGTAAGCAAGTGTAAACATAGAACACGATTACACCACATCTAACTCTAGATAAGTTTATAGTTGGCTCTGATTAAACACTGAAAAATGGTCAAGATATATTTGCATAGTTGTATGAGTAATTCATCATATATATATATGTATATGTATGAACGAATGTATGTATGTATGTGTGTGTGCGTGTATGTGTGTGAATATATGTGTGTGTATGTATGTGTGTTTGTATGTATGTATGTATGTATGTATGTATTAGTATGGATTTATGTTTACATATATATATATATATATATATATATTATATTTAAATGTATATATATTTATCGAGAAAGAGAGAGAAAGAGAGAGGAAGAGAGAGAGAGAGAGGGAGGGGATCGCTCATCGTTCCCTACAACGAGTTCTACCTCATATGTTTCTATAGTGTAAAAAACTATCTCACCTATCATCCCCCAATATGAGAACTCTACTCTCATCTTTCCCAATATAGAACCTCTAACCTCATCATCTTTCCCCAATATGAGAACCTCTACCTATCATCTTTCCCAATATGAGAACCTGCTCCGACATTTCCTCTGTTATGAAAATATATCCCCACTTTCTTCATATTCACATTATTTGCTCAACTAAAAAAGCAATCACTACTACATAAATATGAATATATATACACACATCATTTTTACAGTTACAAACCAACATCGCTTTTCAGTGATTGCCTGACAACAGTACAACATACACACACACATATATATATATATATATATATATATATATATACAGCTGAAACATTAGAAAGCTGGCACCACTAATCCATATTCAATATTTAATTCCAATTTGACGATGTCAACCACAAACCAAGCTGTCCTTACGGAAATTTTTAAAAATCCCAGCTCATACTAGTTTCAGGGACTTCGACATGATACAACTTCAGGCAATCCCTCCAGGTTTCTTCGTGTGATAAGAGTTCTTACGGGCATGTCGGAAGTATGCAGCAAAGCCAGGTACACCCACAGTCATTGTTAGCCCAGACGCGGTGCCGAACTAGAGCGTATGTCAGACAATTTGTTCCATTAAGTAGCACTGAAATTGTGACAAAATGGATTTAAACCTGGTCTGTATTGTTTTCTCATTTCTACCGCTCTGAAGTAGTGACAAATTAAACTACTTCCGACGTATGCATCAAGCCAGGGTGGTTAAAGTCACTTGAATCAAGTCACGTGTTAGAAGCTTGAAAGAAAGGAAGCATTAAGCAGACGACGGTGACGAGAGGTTGGTTTGTATAGAACGAAGTTCTTTCGGAGAGGCTAGCTAATCTTTGTCACATCTATACAAGTGTTGTCTAGAATGCCTGGACTTCGATCTACTTCCTACAAGACAGGCAACTTGTCTGCAGTAATTTGGACTGGAGTGTGAACCAAAACTACCACTGATTGCAACTGAGACACTTAACAATGATCAGTAATCATTCAATGTTACAGTTATTGAACTTCCTCACATCTAACCACATCTCCAAACACAAAAACAAAGTACTGTAACAATACACAACAACGTTTCGACCAAAAAGGCCTTTATCAAGTATACTTTGCTTGATAAAGGCCTTTGTCAAAACTTGCTGTAAATTGTTATTGTTTTTTGTATTTTGTAAACCTTCAGTACTTTGTTTGTATGTGTTTCACCATTGCTATATAGTTTTTATTGCAGTCTTCCATTATATCGATATTACTAACCACATCTCCTACGTATGATATCCCCCATACTTTGTAAGCCATGCTACTCCGTTAACTTTCAATGTTCATTGTTTTGTTTCGTAATTTGTGAACCAACATTTCCTGTGTTGTCAATGTTCTGTTCCTGACCATAATCAAGTCTGTTTGAATGAAAGTCTCAACTATCCTACCCACAATTCAAACTGTCTCTTCAATATGGAGTACAGATAAAGGGACGGAACTCAAGTAAAAGATCTTGAGAGCAAATTACTCAGAAGTAGAAAAACTACAGTAAAGTAAAAAGAATGCAAGGGATTGAGTATTGAATTTTTTATTTTTAAAATCGCATTTTCTTTAGGAATGTCATTAGTTACTATAGTTTTTCCGTTAGTGAAGGAGGGAGGAATAGTCGTTGTGGTTAAGAAGTTTGCCTTGCGTTCTGAAATTTATCGGTTCGCATCCAAACTGCGTCATTTAGTTCGCATGTGCATTTTTCTAGAAGATTTTTAAGATTCTTGCAACGAAGTTCGTGCTTTGTGCATCACTGTCAGCATGTGACGTGCTGTATCTGCCACGAGGGGCGGAACACTGTGGGGAAACCCAATGCTAGGACGTCAATCTTTCATCTTCAAATCTCTTTAGCTCTATTCATTACTCACAAAGAACGTTTTTCTCTCATTATTTGTTCCGTACTCCTCTTCTCCCGTTATGTTTGTGCTTTCCTTTATTTTGTCCATGAATCGTAGTATGTGCCACTTCCTTGATTATAATAAAGAAATCACATAACTGATAATACACATAGAAGAGAACTTATAACGTCTTTAAGATATCTGACAATCAATTTCTCAGAGAAAGGAGATCTGTGATAATCAAGTTACTCAATAAATAAGCAGATTTATAAGAAACGAATAAGAGAAATGGAGATATGTTGGACAAACCTTTTTTTAAATTTTATTTCCGATCCAGAAGCACTTGAGCTTTTCAGCTCTTCGGTTCGGTTCCATGGACATCGTAACCTTCAGTTCGGTGTCACGAACACCGTAAATCTGGGGAATCTGTGGCTTTTTCTGCCATCCCGCGGAATTGAACCCGCACACACAGAGGGATAGTCACCCGTAGTCCAACGCGCTACAAACACGCTGGGCAGACGGGCAATGGACAAACCTTAAGGAGAAATAATCAAAGAATATCAAAGCAGGCATTGAGGTGGAATGCAACGAGTTCAAGACAGAGAGGACGGCATAAGGAGATCCTGAAACGAACTTTGCTGAGAGAGGCAAGAAATATCGGTCTCAGTTTCATGGAGGAGATTGAGCGAGTTGCCCAGGATAGAGTGGTATAGAGAAATTACTTCCAGGCCCTATGTAACGTATAACGGTACGAGATGAATTATCATTATTATTTATATTAATTATTTATAAGACAGTGAAAAATTGTTAATTGGTCTTTCAAAGGAAAAGCAAGAATTAAATCAGAAGTGACAAAGTGTGATTCCCGGGCAGGTACTCTTCTCTCTAAGTATGGTGGTTGAATCATGCCAACACATTGATAGACTTATCTCACTCTTGTTTCCATATATCAACTGTTCCTGACAACTTGAACATCGTGTGAAAGCTCATCACAATCAAACACAACGGGTAGGTGTTTATCAGATTCAACAGTCTTTTCCATTAACTGCCCGAGGGCGAAAATTGCTTTCGGTATAGCTTCTGTTTTTCGGAAACTTATTTGTGATTTTTAAGATATGGTTCAATGATATGGTGCTGCCTTTTTAAATAGTATTTTACACAACATTTTTTTCTGCGTGACTCGGTAGTTATTAGAATCTCGAACATCCCCCATCCCAGTCCTTGACGTGGCACTCTTCCAGAATATAATTTGTCTATCTCCTGATGTCTACCCCACCCACCCAACAGTGTCTCTGTCTTCCTCTTGCTCATCGCCTGCAAAATGCCTCTTCATGTGTTCGAAATAAAATAGTTGTTTAATTATTATTTCATGATGTCAATCTTTCTTCGTATTCAATATTTTCCAACTTATTTCTTTGTCTGTTTTTCTCTCTATGAAATACAAGCAACTTGTCTGTAGATCCACATCTCAAAGACATCAGTTATATCTTCCAGTTGTTTGTTCATTGTCCCTTGTTTTAACCCCTTTCACTCGGTAATATATTTAATATCCAGACGCATTTATGTCGCAATTTATACTAAACTAGCCAGTGTACCGGCTTTGAGTCATCTTAAAAAGTACTGCGAGCCACTATATCGGCTTAGAGGAGTAAAGGGTTAAACCACATACAAATATAAAGTAAACACAACACTTAATAATCCCCATCTCTAGTTGATATACATATACAATTGTATAAATAAATATAAAAATGAATAGATAAATAGACAGGTAAACATATAAAAATGGATAGATAAATAGACAGGTAAACATATAAAAATGAATAGACGAATAGACAGGTAAACATATAAAAATGGATAGACGAATAGACAGGTAAACATATAAAAATGAATTGATACATAACAGGTAAACATATAAAAATGAATAGATTAAATAACAGTAAACATATAAAAATGGATAGATAAATACACAGGTAAACATATAAAAATGGATAGTTAAATAGACAGGTAAACATATAAAAATGGATAGATAAATACACAGGTAAACATATAAAAATGGATAGTTAAATAGACAGGTAAACATATAAAAATGGATAGATAAATAGACAGGTAAACATATAAAAATGGATAGACGAATAGACAGGTAAACATATAAAAATGGATAGATAAATAGACAGGTAAACATATAAAAATGATAGACGAATAGACAGGTAAACTATATAAAATGGATAGATAAATAGACAGGTAAACATATAAAAATGGATAGACGAATAAACAGGTAAACATATAAAAATGAATAGACGAATAGACAGGTAAACATATAAAAAATATTGACAGAAAGCTAGTCAGAATTATAGAGAGATGATACAACATATAAATAAAATAAAATTTCACAGACAGGAGCCAACGTTTATACAGACACTTGACCTGTGACACTAGCATAGTTTGACACGCCAGGACTGACATTCAAAAGGAAATGACACAATTTACGTAGGTGAACAAGCTTTCAGCTTCTAACAATCGTGCCCAAGAATCCATGAATAGTTGTACTTGATGTTAATTGAGGTGTTTACTGGTAGTTTGATGTGATACTTCTAACGTATGTGGTTGACGGTTCACACATTATCAGAACAATATCCGCTCGTGTGGTACCGGGGCCCGCAAGGAAGCAAAGAATAGTACCACTGCAACCTACAATGCATGTCGTAAGAGGCGACTAATGTAGGTCCTAGCAATTCTATCCTAGTAGTTGACAAGTGGTCGATATAGAGCGTTTGAAGAAGAGGAAGATTAGAATAATAGGGATCTTATGAATGACAGCCTACTTTTTTTTCTTTCTGCCAATAATCGTAAGATTAGTAGACATGTCTTTATGAAGTCCATGGTGCAGTATCAGTCCTCATCTCTACTGTAGAAATGCATTATTTCTGAGATGTGGGACGGCCATTTATGAAGTCCGTGGTGCAGTATCAGTCCTCATCTCTACTGTAGAATTGCATTATTTCTGAGATGTGGGATGACCATTTATGAAGTCCGTGGTGCAGTATCGGTCCTCATATCTACCGTAGAATTGCATTATTTCTGAGTGTGGGAGACCATTTATAAGTCCGTGGTGCAGTATCGGTCCTCTTTATCTACGTAGAATTGCATTATTTCTGAGATGTGGGATGACCATTTATGAAGTCCTGGTGCAGTATCGGTCCTCATTTCTACTGTAGAATTGCATTATTTCTGGAGATGTGGGATGACCATTTATGAAGTCCATGTTGACATCGGTCCTCATTCTACGTAGAAATGCATTATTTGCAGATGTGGAATGACCATTTATGAAGTCCGTACGGCAGTATCGGTCATCTTTCTCTACCGTAGAATTGCATTATTTCTGGATGTGGAACTGACCATTTATGAAGTCCTGTCATATAGGTCAATCACTATCATACCACTGTAGAATTGCTTTATTTCAGAGATGTCGGGATGACCATTTATGAAGTCTGATGCAGTATGCTCTATCATTCTCTGTAGAATTGCATTATGGCTGCTCAATGTTGACATAACTGGGACGTGATTGTGACATGAACGTGAAGTGTAATTGCGTTCGGAAGATAGTGTGTTTGTATCCAGACCGCGTTGTTCTGTTCACGGGTGCATTTTTTCCAAAATTTTAAAGAATATTTGACGGAGTTGCAGAGTTTGACTTTTGGATACTGTCTGTAGGTAGCTTGCCATTTCTAGGTCGGAGAGGGACCTAGTCATATAGGGGTCAAATCCGATGCAATAACTTCAGTCTGTAGTCTGTATACTCTTTAACCGTCTTTCTCTGTTGGTTTATATATCTCAACCCATCAACATTACAAATATCATCACTCCATGAGCTTCTTAATATTCCTCTGTAAAACTATATATCTGGAGCATCCATAAATGTAAATGTGTATTTATATTCAAGGCCTCGTATAATAAACTTTTATTCAGTAAAAAAAAATTACACGTAGCCTTTTCATTCCATAGGGTATGTAGACACTTCACATTTCTAGAGCTTAGTGTGCAGGAAGTAGGAGGGTCAATACCTTTCCTCACGCGTGGAACGTTGAGTGTGGGATTTAAACCACAACCCTCTTGTATCTGAGTTGATAGATACACGCTTACGCATTATGCTAATTTGTTCCCATATTTCTCGTAAACATATATCCATTTGTTAGAGTCCCCCTCCTTAAATACAACGTTTCATGGAGGAGCGTCAACATACTTCAAGACTGTGCCGAATATGATATACGGAGGCATACTCACTGTGGGGGGTCTCTGGCTGTGGCTGGATTAAGCCCTTTGCCCTGCGAGTCGAAGGTCGTGTGTTCGAAACCGGACTGCGGCCTTCTGTTCACGAGCACAGTTTATTTCCAAAAACCCCTTGGATTGTTGGATTGCCGGATAAACGAAGTTCGTGCTTTATGCAATACTCTCGGTAGGTGGCGTGCCATTTCTATGGAGATGGACCGAGCCATATGGGGTAAAACCAGGTGCAATGAAATCAATCCTTCGGCTTTGAAAAATCCTTTAAACTCACTGGCCTAACGAAACAACACTCGACAGAAAACTACACGGACTGCGAGCTAGAAACGAGCTGCGAGCAGTGAAGTTCATGCAAGAGACAACATTGAATATATAGACAATTTTTCCCAAGCGGAAGAAAGGAAGAAGGAAGGAAGGATATATCATGCGGCCAATAAATTCCTGCTCACGTTCCACCTGTCCTATGCTGCCCTACAATGCGGCACTACAGGCAGTAACAACAGGTTTTTTTATTCAAGTTTTCTGACTGCTGGGTCAGAAAAGTTATTTTTATCAAGTTCTGATCGAGATAAGTTTAATTCAAGTTTGACTGCTGGGTCAGATAAAGTTTTTAATAGTTTTGACCTGTCAGGAGTTTTATCTTGACTGCTGGGTCAGACAAAGTTTTAAAAGAAAAATTATGTGAAATGGAATCTTCCTGGAAGTTTCAGAAACATACAAGTATTCAAGCATTAACCTCATGAAAGTTGATGTGACAGGCAACTCACAATTCTAAGATAGGACGGGACAGAATGAGTGATGGCATCCAACTAGAGTGTCGTATATTTTGGTTATCAAACAGAAACTTCAGCAAGACAACGTGATATGTATCTTCATCCTGTGCAACACTTGGGCTTTTTAGTACCGCTTTTTGCAGATGTCAAAACAGACAAATGTTGCTCGTGGCATCCTCATCCTGGACGAATGCTTGCGAGTGATCTGATTCCGCAATCTGTAAGAGACCAGGTATGGCTCCCTCCATCTAGTCGGTTAATAGAGACGATTAGCTGCCACTTCCGGCTTTCCGAAGCTGCTCTTGGAGTGTCAACCTGTCAATCAGTGTTTCATTTTGTTTATTTGCACAACTGAATCCCACTCGTGAACGCAAGACTCACACACAAATAAACTACACACATAATAAAAGATGTTCACAGTTTACAAACTAGAGAATATGGTTAATGGATAAACATGTGTAAGTTGGTGTGTACACAGAGAATATATCTAACACTTATACGTGTATGTATTTATGTACATACTGAGTACAATCTTACAAATACACACATTTTAGAAAGTTTTAATTTAAAAAAGTTAATTGCATATCCTTTACAGGACTTTGCGAATCAACCCCAGCTTTTTAACGCTGTCTGTAATTTTTCTAGGCATTATTACGTTCAGTAGTTTGCCATTGCTTTCTGAACGGGTGGTGTCATCGTCCTTTTGTAAAAATCCACGCGAAACAATTTGCAACAAATTGTCCGCAGCGTGATTCTAACTCAGAACGTCGGGGCTAATAGACCGAGTCACTATCCCCTAAGCCACAGACGCCACTAAGTTTTAATTTAAGTCCTGTAAATTTGTCAGGCTGTGGGGGTGTGAAGTGCATGCCAATTTACATTTCTAGACCACAGTGTGCAGGAGATAGGAGGACCAATTCATTTTCTCACGTGTGGAGAGTCTAGACGAGTGGAGCGTCTGATCGAATGAATTAGAGCGAGGGCTCCAATTCAGGAGACGCGGGTTCAATCCCTGGTAAAGTCAATGAGTTTTTTTTTCTGTCGTCGCATTTTCAAAAAACCTAACCTGAACTGTTTCGCGGCGACTGTACTAGCCATGCCGCCATTAAATTCCATAGACCCAGGTACCCCCTGTCCTACACTGTTCTAAGAAAGCGGTACTACGGGAGTGAATACCGTTTGTTTTTAAAATATGTACATAAGAAAATATCATAAATATATTACAATTAAAATGTCCCGTAACATGTTCAAATCTTGGGATATGAAGTTCGTGCTAACTCACATTTCTAGGACTTAGTGTGCAGGAGGTAGGAGTGTCAAATCATTTTCTCGCGTGTGAAAAGTCGAATGTGCTATTGAATCCAGGATCCTCTTGCGTCCGAGTCGATGGAAGACCTTTTATGTATTACGCTAATCCGTCCCACAAAAACAGAAAAAGTGTGATATACACAGTGAAGACAAACTATTATGTACACAGTAAAGACAAACTATTATGTACACAGTGAAGACAAACTGTTATGTACACAGTGAAAACAAACTGTTATGTACACAGTGAATACAAACTGTTATGTACACAGCGAAGACAAACTGTTATGTACATAGTGAATACAAACTATTATGTACACAGTGAATACAAACTTTATGTACACAGTGAATAGAAACTATTATGTCACAGTGAAACGAACTGTATGTACACAGTGAATACAAACTGTTATGTACACAGTGAAGACAAACTGTTATGTACATAGTGAAGACAAACTATTATGTACACAGTGAATACAAACTATTATGTACACAGTGAATACAAACTGTTATGTACACAGTGAAAACAAACTGGTATGTACACAGTGAATACAAACTGTTATGTACACAGCAAAGACAAACTGTTATGTACACAGTGAAGACAAACTGTTATGTACATAGTGAATACAAACTGTTATGTACACAGTGAATACAAACTGTTATGCACACAGTGAATACAAACTGTTATGTACACAGTGAAAACGAACTGTTATGTACACAGTGAATACAAACTGTTATGTACACAGTGAAGACAAACTGTTATGTACATAGTGAAGACAAACTATTATGTACACAGTGAAGACAAACTGTTATGTACACAGTGAAACAAACTTTATGTACACAGTGAAGACAAACTGTTATGTACACAGTGAATGCAAACTGTTATGTACACAGTGAATACAAACTGTTATGTACACAGTGAAGACAAACTGTTATGTACTACACGTAATGCAAACTGTTATGTACACAGTGAAGACAAACTGTTATGTACACAGTGAATGCAAACTATAGTTATGTACACAGAAGACAAACTGTTATGTACACTAGTAAAGACAAACTGTTATGACACAGTAAAAACAAACTGTTCTGTACACAGTAAAGACAAACTGTTATGTGCACAGTGAATGCAAACTGTTATGTACACAGTGAAGACAAACTGTTATGTACACAGTGAATGCAAACTTTATGTACACAGAAGACAAACTGTTATGCACAGTAAAACAAACTGTTATGTACACAGTGAAGACAAACTGTTATGTACACAGTGAAAACAAACTGTTATGTACACAGTGAATGCAAACTGTTATGTACACAGTGAAGACAAACTGTTATGTACACAGTGAATGCAAACTGTTATGTACACAGTAAATGCAAACTGTTATGTACACAGTGAATACAAACGGTTATGTACACAGTGAAGACAAGCTGTTATGTACACAGTGAATGCAAACTGTTATGTACACAGTGAAGACAAACTGTTATGTACACAGTGAATGCAAACTGTTATGTACACAGTAAAGACAAACTGTTATGTACACAGTAAAGACAAACTGTTATGTACACAGTGAAGACAAAAATCTTTCATGAACAAACCAAAATCTAAATCACTATTTTGAAATATTTCGTTTACACATCACAAACATATCTGTCATATTCATAGTGTCACGTTATGTTCATACACAAACATATCTGTCATATTCATAGTGTACATTATGTTCATGCACAAGCATATCTGTCATATGCATAGTGTCACGTTATGTTCATGCACAAACATATCTGTCATATTCATAGTGTCACATTATGTTCATGCACAAACATATCTGTCATATTCATAGTGTCACATTATGTTCATGCACAAACAACAATATATTTAGTTTCAACATCATAATCTATATGAGAGACTCAACATTATGTTGTGAAGATAATATCTTCTAGTATGGGAGACTGTAATTATGTGTTGCGAGAAACATATCGTGCGATATTCATGTGTGGAAGAGTTTCATGCACAAACATATCTGTCATATGTAGGGAATGTCCATTATGTTCATGGCACAAACTATATGTCATATTCATGTGTAGATTAAAATGTCTCATGCACAAACTTTTTGATATTCTATGTGCAGATATGTTCTATGCACAAACAACATATTTAGATTTCAGTACAACTACATAAATAGTCTAGTATGGGAGACTTACAATATTCTGTGTGTGGGAGAGAAATGTCTCTAGTATGGGAGACTTATGACTATTCTGTGGAGAGAGAAGAGAAATGTCTCTAGTACGGGAGACTTATATATTCTGTGTGTGAGAAGAGAATGTCTCTAGTACGAGACTTATGATATTCTGTGTGTGAGAATTGTCTTTAGGCGGGAGATTGATGATATTCTGTGTGGGGAGAGAGAATGTCTCTAGTACGGATAGACTTGTCATATTCCTGTTGTGGTGGGAGAGAGAGACTGTCTCTAGTCGAGAGACATACGATACTCTGTGTGTGAGAGAGAGAAAATGTCTCTAAGCCGGGAGATTGACGATACTCCGTGTGCGGAAGAGAGAGAGAGATGTGTCTCTAGTACGAGAGACATACGATACTCTGTGTGTGAGAGAGAGAAAATGTCTCTAAGCCGGGAGATTGACGATACTCCGTTTGCGGAAGAGTGAGAGACGTGTCTCTAACACGGGAGACTATGTTGGAGTTAACAGCTATCATTATCTAAAACATGGCGACTTACAAACATTCCTCACAGAAAGTGCCCTTAAAAAAACCAGAGATGATTTGCCCACAGTTGACCTTTGGGATGCCATCCCAATAGCCCTAACAAAACACCCATCTCACCCCTTGCCCTGACAAACTAATTTTCCTCGCCATAATCTCCGTCTTCCTTGGCCATCAGTTTCCTCGTTTCACTAAATCCTGCCTCATCTTTAGAACTCACGCCACCTCCACCCTCCATTTCCCACCAGACTAAGCATATGTGGAGCCATATTGAACGGCTGAAAGGAAGAGATAGAAAAGTATAGAAAGCTGGGGAGGCGGTATGATATTTTTTTTAAAATTCATGGCACACAACTTTCACAAGAGCTGGGCGAAATCAAATTGAATTTTAATCTGACTATTCCCAAATCTCAAATAAGTTAATATCCCTTGACGTAAAAAGGTTTATCGCCCCTGAATGTGAGAACGTATGGCCAATTACGTTCTTTTATTGTACAGACTTGATCCAGTTGTAAACTGACAGATGATTCGACAATACCACACAGTACACTTGTGTCGTCTCACGCTCTGCTTACTGCCTCTACATCTCCATGCAATCCTTTCAAATGTACAAGTGCGCTGGAACATCCAATTATCTATGACTGCACATGTTCTATCTCTGAATTTTGTGTATCCCTACTTGAGATGAATAGTCCACTTTCAGACTATCTTTGCATCCCAATATTTTTCACGTCACTTCACATGCCACTGCCATGAGAGATACTCATGTCAACCAGCTAGACCGCGCCCCTACGCTCCTGTTTGTTATAGAAATTAATCTCCTTATCCACTTCTCCCCCCTCCCGGAACCTTCAATAATGTCTGATAATATCGCTAAGGTTATTTAACATCATTCAACTCTTGGATCACGTGACTATATTTATTCGCTATCAATTCTATTTTTAATGTGGTTGACATCGTACCTTCATATCCTGGAGAGTTGCTTCATTTATCCTTGACCTTCACCGAAACATATCCGTCTTCCTCTGTGTTTAACATTTACGTTCCTCCAACTCTAGCAAAATCAAAAGTTGATCTCATCACCATCATGGATTCCTGCTGGCAAAAAGGAAGTTATCAGAGAAGAGAAATTTACGCACCGGCTTCCCCTCAATCAGACGAGAATTGTTAAACAGTGAAAATATTTGCTCAAGATTTTCACTTACCCTCGGGGCGGTGTTCCCGCCACTTCAAGCCGCCACCATGGCAAGAGTGCGGGAGCGCTTAGAGTTTGTTGCTAATCTTGTCATCAAACTTCCCCCCTCCACTCCTACTTCATAGAGATTCCCTCCCCCATTGTTGGTCCCTGTCATTGGCACTTAAATAAGCACTTATAATCTCTATTATATCGCAGAGTGCTACAACCTACATCTTCATAGTTTTTCATATGGCTTGTCACATGGGTCGTCTGCTCAGAAAGGAATTAATACACTTTATTCAACTTCGATAGCGCCATTTAAATCGTAAGCATTTGGTGACGGGAAAAACATAATTTCCCAATTTTCTTCATATCAGAGGTTGAGAGCTTCAGCTTCTTGTAAATATGTTTCGTATTGTATTCTGTTTCACAGTTTTAGGCAGCCTTCAATTTCTAGTGGTACGTGTCTAGAGACACAGTCATGGTTGGATGAATTAGCATAGTTTGTGTTAGACCACCACAACGTGCGGAGTGGTCCTTTTGGTTTGTCAAGAAGATGGCGTAGTGAAACAACACGTGTATGATGCATGTCAGCACGAAACGTTAATGCATGAAGAAATGAAATCTAATAGAACATACGAGACTTGGACAAGGTTTGTTTTCTACAAATTTAACTATTCTGAAATAACAACGCAATAATTTCTTCTTTACGTGACATTCTGACACGTGTAGGCGATCATGTCTCTCCCCAACATCCTGCTCCACAATCGTCTTACAAAGTGTAATAATAAAATGTCCCAGTCCCTCCCCTAATACACCAGTAATATATTGTCCTGTATTTTCATCTTCGTGTTACTTCTTCTGTGTCCACTACATAATTAACTAATATCCTAGTCTTGAGAATTCAGAGGTTAACATTTGAAGTTCTTAAGGCATAACTCAGCTACAATAGGAAACGTATGTGAGAACATACACATTTACTATAGTACAAAATGGACGTAAGAGCCGCAATAGCATAGTAGTTAGTGAATTAACTTATTATGAGCGTGGTCCGGGTTCAATTGCACAGTTGGTAAAGGTAAAGGAACCCTTACGAATTTCATACCTCGTGGTATATAGGGCAATAAAGTGTTAGGCCTGTATTTTGCATTGACCGTCGGCACACGGTAGGCAATGTGGTCAGCATCACGCCGGCCGCCTTTACTTTCCCAGAGCATGTCTGGTACCCAGTTGAGGCTGGGTCGACCTGAGAGCCGTCGCGGTTGGGACAAATTCCACGCGCACTGCGGGAGTTGAACCCAGATCACCATCCTTGAGAAGCGAGTTCACTAACAACTACGCTACTGCGGCTCTCAATTGCACAGTGGGCGTGGAATATTTTTCCGACCGTGCCGGCTCACATATCGATCCAGCCTCAATTGGGTAATCAGGTAAAGCACTGGGAAGAACGAACTCGCTTCAAGGCTGGTGGTCTGGGTTCAGCTCCCGCAATGCGCGTGGAATTTTTCCCGAGCGCGACGGCTCTCAGGTCGACCCAGCCTCAACTGGGTACCAGACATGCCTGGGAAAGTAAAGGCGGGGACGTGATGCTGACCACATCACCCATTGTGTGCCGACGGTCAATGAAAAATACAGACGTAACACTGTATTGGCCTATATACCAGGAGGCATGAAAGGGTTCCTTTACTTTTTACTAGGAAGAACAAGCGATCGGCGTGATGTTGACCATATCACCCACTGTGTGCCAATGAAAAAGTGCCAATCTAAAACAGTATTACCTAATATACCTCACGCTATGAAAACGGTTCCTTTACTATTTACTAACAATACGGACTTGAATCATCGACTATAACAAAAATACTAAAAAAACGAAAGATATTCTATTGAAACAATCTGTTATAGGTAAGTTTATAAAACACTCCAGAAAACGAAGAAGACAAATACTAACATCATACAAGAGTTGAATATTGAGAAACATTAGGTCGTACACAATGTCATATTTCTGAAACTGATACTCAGTACTTCGAGTATATTTGACAAATTAAATGTCACGTGATTTAGATGGGCAATAATAAAACGTATGACTTCAGGAAGAGAAGACAGAGGACGACAAAGATGATAGAGGCAACAAGACATTGAACTAATCTCGAATAAAACTGTGAAGATGACGGAATAATTAGTTTCCCAAGACCTCCAAAGGGTTGTAATGAGTGTATAGTTCTGTAAAAAACATGTTACATGATAAGTACTAAAATTGAGAAATATCCAGATTTACTACTTAGATCTAATGCTTGGTATGTAGAGTAAGGATTTAATATAAGAAATAGTAGTTACTAAACAAAGTTAAAATTGTAATGTATAATACATAGTGATATGCAACGGGTTGCTATGGGTAGTAAATATTGCAATATATAATACATAGTAATAAGCGACGGGTTGCTATGGGTAGTAAATATTGCAATATATAATACATGGTGATATG
The DNA here is from genome assembly GCA_020796225.1 of Arion vulgaris. Classification (NCBI taxonomy): domain Eukaryota; kingdom Metazoa; phylum Mollusca; class Gastropoda; order Stylommatophora; family Arionidae; genus Arion; species Arion vulgaris. The sequence goes on from CM036759.1 coordinate 30,351,649, forward strand.
CGACAGGTTGCTATGAGTAGTAAATATTGCAATATATAATACATAGTGATATGCAACGGGTTGCTATGGGTAGTAAATATTGCTATATATAATACATAGTGATATGCAACGGGTTGCTATGGGTAGTAAATATTGCTATATATAATACATAGTGATATGCAACGGGTTGCTATGGGTAGTAAATATTGCTATATATAATACAGGGTGATAAGCGACGGGTTGCTATGTTGAGTAAACATTGCTATAGAGAATAGATGCTGATATGCTGTTAAGGTTGCTACGGGAATTAGAGAAGATATCTCTAAACCAATATATGGCAAAGGTAACTCTCCAAAAGATGCAGCCAATGATGTATAAACCGGTCCGTGGAAGCGTCCCGGAACCAACCAAGATTTAAGAGAGAAGCATACACAGGAATAATAATCTAAGAAAATATTGCTATTTAAACCTATGATGTCTTGTGGGCGATGTTAGATTTTATAACAAGACAGACATAAAATCTTCATCATTTTCTTCACTGAGCACAGAACAGTTTAGTTCTATCTTCTTCTTTTCTCTCTCTCTCTCTCTCTCTCTCTCTCTCTCTCTCTCTCTCTCTTCTCTCTTACTCACTTGCCCTGTTTTTTCGGCTCTCGACGAATTAACACTGTGACATCATACTTCTAGAGGCGCTGGTAGGGCCTTGGAACTCTACCGTATAAAGCTCTCATAAATCGGATGTGTTCTCCAACTTGTAGGCGCATAACTGGCATAACGTAAAATCGATCATTTCTCTTAGGCTCGGATCATATCCAAATCACAAAGAATGGTTAACAAGTGGTCGATATGGAGCGTTCGAAGAAGAAGAAGAAGAAGAAGACTTCAGTTGGGGTATAGGCCCTCAACTAACTCGTATTCATGGCTAGTTGGATTTGGTAGCTAAAGTTTTTACCGGATGGTGTAGCCATCCACAAGCCGACCCCGTAGCGTACGGGAGAATACTGGATAATATCACCCAGACAATCCGAAGTGGCACTCTTTCATTTCCACAGGATTTGTAACATCAGCCAAAGGATACGTTTAGCTGTTACAACTCAGAGATAGTGACTGTCTGATATGTGGCAATTCTATTATTGTGCCTACCAACACATCGTGTGAATGACATCCCCGTCGATCCCTATCCGCTTTGCCAGACTTAGGTCTGTTACCAGGGCGACTGTGTGGAGGTGGGATAAGATCTTGGTCAGTGCCAAGTTTAGCTCTAATAGACGAGAATACCTAACCATCAAAACATGATATGTACGTATCACACAGGTAGGTAGTGACTGGCAATGTTTAGTTTTGTGGCCACTGACTAAAGCTATTACTGCTGATTATCATGGTATTCTTAGAAGTCGACGATCTCTTTGTCTAGATTGGTGGTGGAACGCATTAGCGTAATGCATAAACGTTCGTCTATCAACTCGGGAACAAGAAGGTTTTGGGTTCAATCACACACTCGACGTCGACATATGAGGAAAGAATTGACCCTCCTACATCCTGCACTTAGGGCTGAGAAATGTGATGTGAAGTGACTTCATACCAATCCTAAGATCTGAAAAAGCTACGGGAATAGAAGAAGATCAACTTATGTACGTAGTATTGATTGAATCAACAACAACAAAATTGCTATACATTGTTTGTTGCATTCAGCGCAGAACAAAAATATTATACTGTATTTAAACAGCAATTTATTAAATGTCATTTCCTTACATCAGATTCCATTTTCTTCTTTCTTTTCTTCAATCCTGTTTGCCTCACAGCGTCAGATCAAGAAAAGATTTCTAAAACGGGCCCGTGTATGCGCTTCGTAGATAGTGTCTTTCGTCGCCTCTGTTATCTCTTAGGTCCATCTTTTGCGTGGCCAACCTTTTGCTTTGTACCCTTTGTATCGGAGCAGCATTGCTCTTTGAGGTGCACTGTTTGATGGTAATCTGCTTACGTGGCCGAACCATATCATTTGTTGTTTCTTGATGAAGTCTAGTACTGCTGTTGTACCCACTTTTTCCTGATGTTTTCATTTCTCAACCGGTCTCTTCTTGTTACACCCAGCATTCTGCGTAGACACTTCATCTCTGTCGTGTCGATTCCATTTTCTACCCTGCTAAAAATGGTTACTCTGACTTATGTGTTAGTAGAAATTTAAATACCTTCTTTACAAATATTCACTGGCTGTCACTCAATATTCTGAAAGGTAAGACAGCAATAAAAAGACATATTCATACTATGAAGTATATTGGGTGAATTATGCAATCTCTCTCTCTCTCTCCTGCCTTTTATTCCGGATTGGGGCATAGGCCCTCAACCAACTCATGCCAAGTCTTCCTATCTCTAACTACCTCCTGCAATTCCCTCATCTCTTCTTTCTATTGTTGATCTCTGTCTCCAAATCTCGTCTCCATGTATTTATCGTCCTTTCCTTCTTTCGCTATTCCTGGGGTTTCCAAGAAAGGACACTTCTTTTTATATTCCTCTCAGGTTTTCGTAAAGTGTTTCCTATCCAGCGCTAGCGTATATTTCTAATCTCTTGGTCCACTGGACTCTGTCTTATTCTCTCCATAAGTTCCACATTTGTGAACCTATCATACCATCTTAGTCCCTCTATTCTGCGCAGGTACCAGTTTGATGAATATTTGCAATTTATGTGTTATTATTTTAGTAGATCTCCATGTTTCTGACCCATACAGCAGAACTGTTTCAACGTTAGAGTTAAATATCCGAATTTTTGTTTCTGATTTGATTTATTTAGACTTCCATATGTTTCCCGGCCCGATGAAAGCTCCTCTTGCATTCTACATTCTTATTTTGACATCTCTATCTGTTTCACAATAGCCAAGTACTTTCTCTGACCACCGATACGTGATGTGTGATGTGTGATGTGGTCAGCATCGTGACAGTCTCCTTTACTTGATACTGTTTCTCTAGTACTAACTAATCTGAGATTTGTTCATCAAAAGTTACCTCGGGAAAAATGTCACTCCAACTAAATCAATTGATCCCTAGTCCAAGCGAATACTGAACAAGTTCATTAACTTATCTGTTAATGTGGATCTTATGCTTCTTCTTCTGTCGCCACAGTGCTACCAGGTTGTTGCCCAGTGTCGTGGTTTTCTGTTTTTGTGTTGCGCTGTTCTGGTGGCTTGTGTGATTGTTACTTTTGCTCTTTCACAGGATTCTGCTAAACCATCTAACCGTCTTTTCCGTGGTCTTCCTCTTGCCTTCTTTCCCGGTGGTCTTATGCTTAAGGATACTAAATAATTATAAGAGATGCACTTAGACAAAGCTACATTCCAAATATTTTCTCTGATACAGCTTTAGATCAAGTTTCCAGCAACCATTTTTTTGTTTGTATCTAACATAATACAAATAAAACTTAAGTTAACGCAGGAAATACAAGAATCAAATTCCGACAACTTAAACTGTAACCGAAGCTTACACAAACTATTCTATTTGTCCAGTTTGAGGAAGCCACAATTTGTGTAAAAATCACATCCAAATGAAATAGATCAACTTTTGAACTGTGTAGTGCAAATTTTAAGTGGTTCAGATTCTTGATATGTTAGATTAATTTCATAAACCATGATGATCTTGACATTTACAAGTTTAGTATAATTAGATTTTAATGACAAGTTCAAATATTGAGTATATGTATTGTCTATTGTTGAGTCACCCTAAATAACATTATGATTCTAAGCCAGAACAAACTAACTAATTTATCTCAGCTTTGCAATCACTGATAACCTCTGACCGGATGCAGAGCTGCACAAGTTGATTCATGCTGATCACAGCGACCGTAGTCAGGCTTTAGTAGAGTGTGGAAGAAACAACATGATGCCCATCAATACCAAGAATGATGTATTAAAAACCTGTATACCGAGCTCACTACTCTTTGTAAACTAACTGTGAGCCTACCACACATTTTTTTTAAATGCTAGCCTTCAGCCAAAAATCAGTCAGAGCTACCATTATATGCGCCAAGACTATGACTGAATTCATAGCTTATAAACGGGGAAACATTATACCGTTTCTATGTATTATGTCATTACTGTAAACTGATTTCTAAATAGTTTCATGTAATCTTTCATTCAGCAGCATGTTTTTTTACGAAACGTCAAGTTCATAAGAATTCGTCTAAACACATTTATATAATGCTCAAGTCGTTTCTCATGTGATGAATCAACTTGGAATTCTTGTATTACATCTTACACGCTTCTTCTTCTTGGCTGGTCTTCTCTGTCTTGTTTCTTCTTCTTCTTCCAACTCTCCATATCGACCACATGTCAACCACTCTGTGTAATTTGTATGTGATCTGAGCCTAAGAGCGATTGTACGCTGTGTTAGTTATGCGCCTACAAGTAGGCCAGCACATCCGATTTCTGCGCTGCTTTTAATTACTAGGGTAGCATCCCTAGTGCCTACATTAGTCACCTCTTACGACATGCATTGTAGGTCGCAGTGCTGCTATTCTTTGCTCCCCTTTCGAGCCCCACATGGGCGTGTCTTGTTTCTAATATTTAACGTTCTTTGTTGCATACTCCAAACCTTCAGACAGTTATCGATTAAACTCTGAATTCTTGTTCATTCAAACCTTCTAGACAGTTTTATAGCATTAACTACTGATTTTGTGCTACATATCCAAACCTTCAGACAGTTTTATAGGATTCACACTGAATTCTTTTTTGTGTCCAAACTTCGTTTTTATAGTATAAAACATGAATTTTGTTGGTGTTCCAAACTTGACAGTTTTATAGTATTAAACTACGATTCTTTGTTGTTATTCCAAACCTTCAGACAGTTTTATAGATTAACTACTGAATTCTTTGTTGTGTGTTCCAAACCTTCAGACAGTTTTATAGTATTAAACTACTGAATTCTTTGTTGTGTGTTCCAAACCTTCAGACAGTTTTATAGTATTAAACTACTGAATTCTTTGTTGTGTGTTCCAAACCTTCAGACAGTTTTATAGGATTAAACTACTGAATTCTTTGCAGGCTTGTTTTTTGTTTTTTTTAAATAGGCACGGATCTTCAATATCTAATTCTTAATATTTAACAAGTATAGTGCATTAGTATAGTTTGTAGTATACGTATGAAAGTATACGTGCATTGTAAAGTATACGTGCATTGTAAAGTATACGTGCATTGTAAGTATGTCATTATTCAATATGTATGTACAAAATTAGAACACATTGTGACAACCTTAAAATTGAAGGGAGACAAGACAGAGTAAACAGAAAGAGACAAATTTAGACAGCATGACTTCATGACAAGGAAGAGCGTCAATATCTGAAAAGATAGCAATTACCAGAGACAGAGATTAGAGGAGATCCGTACTAGCCTACGCCAGACGACACAGCACCTGATAATGATGATTTCTATTTGAGAACTGTGAAATGTTTCGGATTTGTTAAGTGTCCAGGTCTGAGAATCATATATTGACATTAAAAAAGTGCATACCCTTAAAAACATGTCCGTTTTAGCTCTGCCTGTGCCGTCCCCCAGGATTTGTTGAGTTGTTATGTAGTATATATAAAAAACTATATCCACTACAAACATTGTCTTTGTGGCAAGTGTATAAATAATAACAAGCTCATTTATTACCTTCAAGTGCAGCGAAACCCACAGCTCAGTCTTCTGTTGACCTAAAGTTCACCCAAACAATACCACTTTTTCTTAATCCGTCAAACGCATTTCATTTCCGCACTCAGAAACAGACAGTTGGCGCTTAAAACTTACAGCGGAAGGAACGTTTGTCTTGTCGTTCTTTCACGGTTTATCTATCGAGTGAAGATTGAGACAGACATCAATTGAGGTCTATCATGACCTCTTCATACCAGACTGTCCACTGACAGAGCAAATAAGAAGGTCGAGCAGTACTTATTCCAGAGGCATACTTGTTCCAGGGTTATCACAACGCTTATTAAAGATTGAAAAACTTTGTCTATAACATTGTCAATTTGTCTAACAATAAATTTGAGAATTCTTGTAGTCAGGGGAAGATTATGGTACTGTGTTCAATTGCTTCTTAGTGTTAACAACAAGATGGTGATGTGCTCAATTGCTTCTTAGTGTTAACAACAACATGGTGATGTGCTCAATTGCTTCTCAGTGTTAACAACAAGATGGTGATGTGCAATTACTTCTAGTGTTAACAACAAGATGGTGATGTGCTCAATTACTTCTTAGTGTTAACAACAACATGGTGATGTGCTCAATTACTTCTTAGTGTTAACAACAAGATGGTGATGTGAACAATTGCTTCTCAGTGTTAACAACAACATGGTGATGTGCTCAATTACTTCTTAGTGTTAACAACAAGATGGTGATGTGCTCAATTGCTTCTCAGTGTTAACAACAACATGGTGATGTGCTCAATTACTTCTTAGTGTTAACAACAAGATGGTGATGTGCTCAATTGCTTCTCAGTGTTAACAACAAGATGGTGATGTGCTCAATTGCTTCTCAGTGTTAACAACAACATGGTGATGTGCTCAATTGCTTCTCAGTGTTAACAACAACGTTGTGCTGTGCTCAATTGCTCCTTAGTGTTAACAACAAGATGGTGATGTGCCAATCATTTCTCAGTGTTAACAACAAGATGGTGATGTGAACAATTGCTTCTCAGTGTTAACAACAACATGGTGATGTGCCAATTGTTCTTAGTGTTAACAACAAGATGGTGATGTGCTCAATTGCTTCTCAGTGTTAACAACAACATGGTGATGTGCACATTTGCTTCTCAGTGTTAACAATAAGATGGTGATGTGCTCAATTGCTTCTCAGTGTTAACAACAAGATGGTGATGGACAATTGCTTCTCAGTGTTAACAACAACGAATCTTTGACAAATCTAGAATAGTTTAGAAGAGCCACCAAGGAATCGTTCATTTTTGTCAGTTTCTATGTAGTTAGTTAATTTCCAGCACGTATCGGGCTCACTAGTCTTCTACGCACACTAAGACAAACATAACGCAACTACATTCCCTTTGGATGAAAATTTGTGTGGTCCATCATCACCCGTGATGGACGAGCATCATTCATCAGTTAGCTAATTGCATATACTTTACAGGACTTTGCGAATCAACTCCAGCTTTTTAACGCTGTTTGTGATTTTTCTAGACATTATTACGTTCAGTAGTGTACCATTGATTCCTGAACGGGTGGTGCCATCGTCCTTTTGTAAAAATCCACGCGAAACAATTTGCAACCAAACTGTCCGCAGCGTGATTCGAACTCAGAACTTCGGGGTTAATAGACCGAGTCCCTATCCCCTAAGCTTCAGACGCCGTCTAGTTTCTATGTAATTCATCTCATTATTAGAAGAAACAAGAAGATATATATTTGACATGAACATTAGTTATTGGAGACTATGTGATATAAAAATTAGACATAGAACAACGTAAAAGAACGAAATAAAAGATGTTTTCAAAAGCAATAATATTCTATAGAAAACACAGTAAGTAAAGTATGTTTACAGAATTGAAAGCGAATTTATTCCCGTGGATTTTTACGAACGGTAAAAATAAACATTTCCATTCTTCTTCTTCTGCGTTCTCACTTGATTGGGATTTCGGATTCTCTAATAAAGGCAGCCGTTTGCGTCAGATTATCAGTCACGCAATACAGTTTGTCTTGGATGCTGGTGTAAGTGGGCCACATATTTCTTCTCAGGTCTGCATACTGGGGGCAGTTCTGTAGGATGTGTTATGTTGTCATGTGCGCCAAGCCACAGGAGCACAGGTCGTTGGGGCCTATTTTGAATTTAGTGTACAGGTGGCGTCTCATTCTGTTGTGACCCGTCCGGAGGCGAAGTATGGCTGTCTGGTCCCTTCTGGACAGTTGGTAATATCCATCGTTCTTATTGTGTTTTGGGTGTTCTTTATCCCATCTTGCATTGTAGTGCCCTTTGGCGATGATTTTTGCTTCTTCATAGCTAACCAGATTGTCATCTTGGGGCATTTCTGTTCCCTCTTTAGCCAGTCTGTCAGCATCTTCATTCCCTTTGATCTTGCAGTGGGAGGGTATCCACTGGATTACTACCCTCTCAGAATCATGGGATAACTGGGCTAAAGTTGACCTGAGATCACTTAGTTCTGTGTTCCTTTCAGATTTCAGTGATGAGATAGCAGACAATGCGTCAGTCAAAAGCACTATTTTTCCATGTATTTGGTTCATATGTTGTAGTGTCATTTTTGCAGCTGCACTGAGGGCCTCTACCTCAGCCCTGAAATTGGTTGAGAACTTGCCGGTGGCCAGAGCTAAGGTTAGTTCTATTCCATTTTTAGTCGGAGAACAACTCCCCTCCTCCAATGTGGGGGCATCTGTAGTCGAACCATCTGAATGCATGGTCCATGAGTCCATTGGGTAGTTTTCGTTTATGTGTTTTTCTGTGATGTGCCTTCTCTCCAGGTCTGTTTGTGTTTCTTTCTTGACAATGTCACTTATTTCTTCTGGGAGACTGCATACCCAGGGAGGGGAGGTGTTGGCTGGTTGTATGTATCTTGTTTGAGCCAGTGCCAATATTGTGTCTTTGGGAACAAGTGCTCTGGAGTTTGCCACGAAGTTACTTCTTTTTAATCTGCCCTTACCGTAGCTGTTGATTCGAAGGTGCATTTGATCGTTCACCAGTCTCTTGTATTTTTCTCCTTGTTGAAGAACCTTCATGTCCCACATTTCCATTCAGAAAGCAATGGCAATGGCAAACTACAGAGCGTATAAGTGGTGCTTACAAAATTAACGACTCGTTTACTGTGGTTGAAGGGTAATGGCGAAGTCCTGTAAAGGATATGCCACGAGTTTCATTTCATTGCAGAACGTATATTTGTCAAATAACATATATAATCGTATATTTGTCAAATAACATATATAATCGTATATTTGTCAAATAACATATATAATCGTATATTTGTCAAATAACATATATAAACGTATGTTTGTCAAATAACAAATATAAATATATTAAATAGATTAACCGAGTATTGTGATCACCTTGTCTGATTGAACTTTATACTAAGAATATTCTCCAACATACCTTGATTAATTCTTAATATTATTAGCATTCTTGTATATGATGTGACTTTGATTACCAGTAACAGTGATAGTCTTTGGCTTGGGCGATAGCAACTAGAACGTAGTGATAGTCTTTGGCTTGGAAGATAGAAACTGGATCGCAGTGATAGTCTTTGGCTTGGACGATAGCAACTGGAACGTAGTGATAGAGTAACAAGTAGAAAACAAAGTAAAGGAGTCAGTGGCGGCTCATGATCATTTTTATTGGTGGGGCCAGACAAAAATTTAGGGGAAAAACATGATTTTGGATTAGGTTATATTTTAATTTATAAAATAATTAATACACGTTACACCTAAATGACAAGCCGCCACTGAAAGGAGCCATTTTTATACCACGAGGTATATAGGTTAATCCGGTGTTAGGCCCATATTTATCATTGATGGTCGGCACATGATGGCTGATGTAATCAACATCCCGTAGTCTGCCTTTACTTTCAATAGCATTTTCTGGTACCCAATTGAAGCTGGGTCAAATTGAGAGCCATTATGATCGGAAGAAATGCCACACCCACTGTGGAATTGAACCCGGACAACCAGCCTAAGAAGCCAGTTCACTAACAACTACGCTACTGCGGCTTAGTGATAGAATGCAAATGATAAATCTCATCTTCATAATGAAAGTATAGTTAGGGCAGACAATTACTATATATAAACCTTCATTCTGAAAACGTTCCAGACTGTCACAATTGGATATCGATATTGTGCAGATGTCAAGTCTGCAATTCAACACTAACACAACCATGTGAATGGAACAGAAGATCAAGCAAGTCTCTCCTCAACGTGTGCGACTTACGTAAATGCAACGCTGCACCGCTTTTTCAGTTTAATGTTTGTAAGAAAGTCAGCGACCAAAGTTTATCCAAATATAGTACTGTCTGTCACGACACTCGATATACTGTCCATCATCACGATACTCATATACTGTGGGCTACATAGGAACATCTCACACTTGACCAGTGAGTTTTTAAAAGAACACCCCAACATGCTCGTTTTCTCAAAAATGACTTGATAGTGAGACTTTGTACACAAAAGATAGATGGTAATCAATGTTATTTGAATGTCATGAACCATTTTTAAAAAAAATTCTCTCTATCTCTCTCTCTCTCGATCCCCTTTTCTTGTTAATTCTCTCTCTCTCGATCTTGTAATTCCTCTTTGTCTTTTGTTAATTCTCTCTCTCGATCCCCTTTTGTTAATTCTCTCTTCGCGATCCCCTTTTTGTTAATTCTCTCTCTCGCATCCCCTTTGTGTTAATTCTCTCTCTCTCGCTATCCCCTTTTTTGTTAATTCGATCTAGTTCTTTATATTTAAATGTCATCAGCAAACATCAGTCCAGTTGGTTAGTGTGTGGCTACATTTTGAAGTAGAGATCACTCCAGTTGGTTAGTGTGTGCTACATTTTGAAGTAGAGATCACTCCAGTTGGTTAAGTGTTGGCTACATTTGAAGCAGAGATCACTCCTGGTTGGTAATGTGTGGCTACTTTTGAAGTAGAGATCAGTCCAGTTGGTTAGTGTGTGGCTACATTTTGAAGTAGAGATCAGTCCAGTTGGTTAGTGTGTGGCTACATTTTGAAGTAGATATCAGTCCAGTTGGTTAGTGTGTGGCTACATTTTGAAGTAGAGATCAGTCCAGTTGGTTAGTGTGTGGCTACATTTTGAAGTAGATATCAGTCCAGTTGGTTAGTGTGTGGCTACATTTTGAAGTAGAGATCACTCCAGTTGGTTAGTGTGTAGCTACATTTTGATGTAGAGATGTTGAGCAACAAGGATTATGAAGATGAACTCTAGACAATACCAAGAATATATATACGGTTTCTGACGTCCATGTTCCTAAATGTAGTACCAAGGTACTCTGTATTAAAGAATTATTTCAAGGTGCGTGTACCAGCTCTTATAGTAGCAGTGGCGGCTCGTCATTAAGGGCCAGTGGGGCCGGGCCCCACCAAAAAATGTGTAACATGTATTTATTATTTTATACATAACAATATAACCTAACTGAAACCATGATTTTTCCGAAAATTTTGTCTGGCCCCACCAACAAAAATGATCACGAGCCGCCACTGTATAGTAGCATAACAAATTACGCTACCGTGATAATATTAGATATTAGTTACTCAACTGAAGTCACAACACTCGTGACAGACTCATTGGATGTCGAGGGTATTCTTACCGAAGTCAGCTGCACTCATTCTCAAATCGCCAAGGACATCCTGCACGACTCATCTTCTAGCTCTGCCATTCATTCTTCTTCCAGGCACAGTTACCTCCAGAATGATCTTTCTGGCCCTCATATCGTTTGATGATATCGCCCATGTGTTGCCAGGCTCGCAAGGGAAGCAAAGAATAATCACATTGCGACCTACATGGCATGTCGTAAGAGGCGACTGATGTAGGACCTAGATATACTACCCTAGTAAATAAAAAGGATCGCAGAAATCATATGTGCTGGCCTACTTGTAGGTGCATAAGTGGCACAACGTGCAATCGCTCTTAGGCTTAGATCACATACAAATCACACAGAGTGGTTAACAAGTGGTCGATATGGAGCGTTCAAAGTAGGAGAAATAAATACTAAAAATGTTTTTAGTCTGACTATTGTCTGTTCTATTTTACATAACGGTCTCTCTACTTGCTTGCGATAAGGAAATTATTTTCACGATTGAAACAACAAGATTAATTATATTAATCTCATGATCACTTCCTGAAGTTGAAAGATAGTTGGAATAATTTCATTTTATTAGGAAGCAGAATACCACATCATGACCATCGTTGTTATTCTTGGACCCTGCCGGGAAGTGTTTTAATGCCTGGCAACTCACGAGGAATATTCTGATTGCCTGTTTATTGCATAAAGTCAAGATGGCGCTACCACCAGTTCCGGCAAGGGAAAGCATCCAGTCAAGTGGCCTTCGCGCTGGAGGCAGTGTTTGCTGGAGTTGTCTGTGCCCATGAATTTGAAGTGGAAGCCATGAGGTCAAAGAGGCCGGAAAAATGATGTGAAATAAGGGCATCAGGGGAGGATACTCATATGAGGGTGTGTTTGGAATAGAGAACAAACTGGAGGGTTCTAGACGAAAACTGCCTTGGGGTTAGTGTGAGATCGAGGTTGAAGATATGACAGGGGAGGCAATCTAGATGAATCTTGAAACTGAGCGAATGAACGCAAGAAATTCGTTCTAACGGAAGAAAATTTTCGGAAAAATGTCTTTACAATCTGTGACTCTTTTATGGCACGCACGAAAAGATGTAATTATACTGACTCATTTTTTGAACCTGAGCCACCCATAGTTAGTTTTAAAAAAATATGTGTACGGAAGAATCTTGTATCGCTTCGATGTAATCAGCAAACACATTCACATGTGTGATTTTATCATATGCCCATACCTACATGTGTGATTCTATCAAATGCGCATACCTACAAGTGTGATACTGTCTTTCACACACACCTCCATATGTGATTCTGTCTGTCACACACACTAACTATGTGATTCAACGATTTACAAACGCCTAAATATGTGATTTGTACACCCCTACTTATGTGATTCTACCATACGCACACACCTACGTATGTAATTATATCATATGCGCACAACTAAATATGTAATTCTACAGTATGTGAACACCTACATATGTGATTCTACCATTTTCACACACTTACATATGTGATTGTACCAAATGCGAACACCTACATATGTGATTCTGTCTCAAACACACTATTATATAACGTACAAATACATATTCTTCTACGACACAAACACTTATTAAATACATGATTTGTCTCAAACACCTATTATATTAACGATACAAATACCTATGTGATTCGTCTATACATACATACAATTACATATGTGATTCTGTCTCACACATGTGAACATACATGTTTCTTCCAAACATATCTAAATCTAAAACAATGAGCTAAATAACTGATTATATGTGACATATAAATGCAAAAAAATGTATAACTAAAATAATAGATTCTCCAAAAGATTTAAATTTCCTATTTCATGTGTGTTCTGTCTAACACATCATTATATAACCAATAAAGTTCGTTCTGTCTGAAACAGCCTATTATTAAGCAGCTACTTGTGATTCTTCTCAAACAACTAATACATAAAGATAATACATGTGATTCTGCTCAAACACACATGTATAAGATAAATTACATAAACTGTGTTTCTGTTACACACTTTATAGCCTTATGATTTGTAACTTTATATACACACATATGTGTTCTGTCTAAACACTTTATTCACACATGTGATTCTCAAACACATATTATAACACACAATGTACTTCTCAAACACACTATTATATAACTACACTAATATGTGATTCGTCTCAAACACTATTATATACACAACATATGTGATTCTGTCTCAACACTAATATAACACATATTGATCTGTCCAACACTATTATATAAGTCATATTTAGCATACCAAACTTATTTGCACACTATGATTAGGATACATACCCGACTTGATTGTCACTACACAATACATATGATTATCACTCATATGATTCTCATATAAATCAAAATAATAACTGTATGTAATAACTGTGATGGATAATATCAGTTGACATGTAAGACAATACATGGAAGAAAATTAATAACTGTTATGATTTAGTATGTAGGACAAGGAGAACACAAGACTGATGAATGTAATAGCTGAATGTCTAGTGCAGTCACCATGAATCTGTTCAGGAACACAAGACTGATGAATGTAATAGCTGAATGTCTAGTGCAGTCACCATGAATCTGTTCAGGAACACAAGACTGATGAATGTAATAGCTGAATGTCTAGTGCAGTCACCATGAATCTGTTCAGGAACACAAGCCTGATGAATGTAATAGCTGAATGTCTAGTGCAGTCACCATGAATCTGTTCAGGAACACAAGACTGATGAATGTAATAGCTGAATGTCTAGTGCAGTCACCATGAATCTGTTCAGGAACACAAGCCTGATGAATGTAATAGCTGAATGTCTAGTGCAGTCACCATGAATCTGTTCAGGAACACAGGCCTGATGAATGTAATAGCTGAATGTCTAGTGCAGTCACCATGAATCTGTTCAGAACACAAGCCTGATGAATGTAATAGCTGAATGTCTAGTGCAGTCACCATGAATCTGTTCAGGAACACAAGCCTGATGAATGTAATAGCCGAATGTCTAGTGCAGTCACCATGAATCTGTTCAGGAACACAAGACTGATGAATGTAATAGCTGAATGTCTAGTGCAGTCACCATGAATCTGTTCAGGAAAACAAGACTGATGAATGTAATAGCTGAATTTCTAGTGCAGTCACCATGAATCTGTTCAGGAACACAAGCCTGATGAATGTAATAGCTGAATGTCTAATGCAGTCACCATGAATCTGTTCAGGAACACAAACCTGATGAATGTAATATCTGAATGTCTAGTGCAGTCACCATGAATCTGTTCAGGAACACAAGCCTGATGAATGTAATAGCTGAATGTCTAGTGCAGTCACCATGAATCTGTTCAGGAACACAAGCCTGATGAATGTAATAGCTGAATGTCTAGTGCAGTCACCATGAATCTGTCGGGAACACAAGACTGATGAATGTACTAGCGAATGTCTAGTGTAGTCACCATGAATCTGTTCAGGAACACAAGACTGATGAATGTAATAGCTGAATGTCTAGTGCAGTCACAAATCTTTCAGAACACAAGCTATGTGATTGTCAAATGCTGAACAGCTACATATGAATTCTGTTCAAACACACTGATGTATATAAGCTACAGTACATAATTCTTCTAGGAACACAACCTGATAACTTAATAGTGATTTTGTGTCACACATATATCTGTTCAGGCACAAACATACTCGACAGCTATGTGAGTGCAGTCCAGTTGAGATACATAGAATTACATATGTAAATGTCTAGTGCATCACAGTTGTTAAACATACCTGTTTCCATTCATATACCAAATCTAAAACAAAGATGAAAATAACGAATTGTATGTGACATATAAATTTGCAGAAACAAGCCGGATGGATGAAGAGATAATGAATTCTCAGAAAAAGTTAATTTATTTCATGATTGTTGTGCAGTCACATGATCTTGACACAACCATAAAGGGTATCAGCTATGTCTAGAGTCTGAAGGGCAAGCCTCTGAATGTAATAGGAATTCTAGTCTACAAACGAGAACAACAAACTTGAATGTAATAGTTGACATGTCAAGAGCAGTCACCATGAAAGAATAAATTAATGAAGAAACTGTTTTTACTGAATGTTAGCACAACTTTGTAAGTGATGTAGGACAATGAAGAGAACACAAGCCTGATGAATGTAATAGCTGAATGTCTAGTGCAGTCACCATGAATCTGTTTAGGTTATGGGGTTTTTTTTGTGCCCCGAAAGAAGAAAAAAACTAATTGATATTACTAAGGATCCAATCCTTGTCTCCCGCAGTGAGGCCACCTCAATCCATTAGGCCAGACGCTAATCTGATAAACTAATGAAGGTGATAAATTTATTAAAAGCTTTAAGTGTGATAAACTAAAGTAATATATGTAAAAGATACATATACTATTGCTGATAATGAAAGTATTAAAGGTTGTAAGCGTGATAAAAAATAATTCATATCCTTTACAGGACTTTGCGAATCAACCACAGCTGTTTAACGCTGTTTGTGATTTTTCAGGCATTATTACATCCAGTAGTTTGTCATTGCTTTTGAACGGGTGGCGCCATCGTCCTTTTGTAAGTTAAATTAACGCGAAACAATTTGTAACCAAACTGTCCGCAGCGTGATTCGAACTCAGAACGTCGGGGTTAATAGACGAAGTCACTATCCCGTAAGCAAGTGTGATAAACTAAATAATTGTAAGTGAAAGATACATGTACTATTGCTGATACATAAATGAAGTTCAAGTTATAAATACAGATAGTACGTATGATATAATGTCACTTTATAGATACAGATAGTACGTATGATAGAATGTCACTTTATAGATACAGATAGTACGTATGATAGAATGTCACTTTATAGATACAGATAGTACGTATGATAGAATGTCACTTTATAGATACAGATAGTACGTAGAAGTTTTATCAGAGTGTATGATAGAATGTCACTTTATAGATACAGGTAGTACATATGATAGACTGTCACATTATAGATACAGGTGTGAAAGATGATAGACTGTAACATCGTATGTACAGGTAGTACAGATGATAGAAGGAAGCTGTCACATTGTAAGAGAATGATAGTTGACTGCAGTATAGTATATAGACAAAATAGATAATAAGCATGTAGACATCATATAAATTAACAATGTAATTAAATATTGTAAACGACAAATACATATGTGCAAGGTACACAATACTGACCAAGTAATGTCACGTCGCGAGCTCTAGGTACAACATACTGACCAAGTAATGTCACGTCGCTAGCTCTAGGTACAACATACTGACCAAGTAATGTCACGTCGCTAGCTCTAGGTACAACATACTGACCAAGTAATGTCACGTCGCGAGCTCTAGGTACAACATACTGACCAAGTAATGTCACGTCGCTAGCTCTAGGTACAACATACTGACCAAGTAATGTCACGTCGCTAGCTCTAGGTACAACATACTGACCAAGTAATGTCACGTCGCTAGCTCTAGGTACAACATACTGACCAAGTAATGTCACGTCGCGAGCTCTAGGTACAACATACTGACCAAGTAATGTCACGTCGCTAGCTCTAGGTACAACATACTGACCAAGTAATGTCACGTCGCGAGCTCTAGGTACAACATACTGACCAAGTAATGTCACGTCGCTAGCTCTAGGTACAACATACTGACCAAGTAATGTCACGTCGCGAGCTCTAGGTACAACATACTGACCAAGTAATGTCACGTCGCTAGCTCTAGGTACAACATACTGACCAAGTAATGTCACGTCGCGAGCTCTAGGTACAACATACTGACCAAGTAATGTCACGTCGCTAGCTCTAGGTACAACATACTGACCAAGTAATGTCACGTCGCGAGCTCTAGGTACAACATACTGACCAAGTAATGTCACGTCGCTAGCTCTAGGTACAACATACTGACCAAGTAATGTCACGTCGCGAGCTCTAGGTACAACATACTGACCAAGTAATGTCACGTCGCTAGCTCTAGGTACAACATACTGACCAAGTAATGTCACGTCGCTAGCTCTAGGTACAACATACTGACCAAGTAATGTCACGTCGCGAGCTCTAGGTACAACATACTGACCAAGTAATGTCACGTCGCGAGCTCTGGTACAAAATATGACCAAGTAATGTCAGTCGTAGCTCTAGGTACAAAATATTGACCAAGTAAAGTAGTCGCTAGAGCTCAGGTACAAAGTATTGACCATAATGTCACGTCGCTAGCTCTAGGTACAACATACTGACCAAGTAATGTCACGTCGCTAGCTCTAGGTACAACATACTGACCAAGTAATGTCACGTCGCGAGCTCTAGGTACAACAGTATTGACCACATAATGTCACGTCAATATCTAATGTTGAGACAGAGATCGAGGGTAAAATGAAACAAGTGCCTCTAGATTACCGCCAGATGTAATGTGAGACCTGTTCATTACACGCGTCAAAATCTCAGAGAAATTCTAGGTCATGTGTTTGTCAAGACTTAACATTCTCCTATTCCAGATTTTGCAAACTTATAAATGAGCTCCTCTCGTTCTAGCCATCAGTGGTGTCAGGTTGTCTTTGCCTGTGGACTGTCAAAATGAAGTTTCTTGGCTGATCCTGTCTCTAGAGCCCAGGCAAGCACATGATCTTGGTGATGGCCATACGAGATCTGCTCAATAAGTGATGAACTTGGAAACAAATTTCGTGAGTGAGAAGATCATCTGGATGAGATACGAGCCAGTCTCCAGGGACGAAGACAATGATATGTATGGCGATTGGTTAACAGAGAGACATCAGACAGAAGCGGTCTAAATGTCAATAATAAAGATACACAATATCTTCTCATTCTATAATATGCTATAGCAATTACACAAGTGAGGTTTTGCTGCAAAATGATAGGAGATCATAGGCAATGTAATACACAAGTGATGTTTTGCTGCAAAATGATCAGAGATCATAGGCAATGTAATACACAAGTGATGTTTTGCTGCAAAATGATCAGAGATCATAGGCAATGTAATACACAAGTGAGGTTTTGCTGCAAAATGATGGGATCATAGGATCTGTAATCCAAGTGATGAATTGCTGCAAAATGATGAGAAAATCATAGGCAAAGAATACACCCAAGTGATGTTTTGGCTTGTTAACAGATAGACATCATAGGCAAAAGTCAATAAAAAGTCATATCTTCTCATTATATAAGATCATAGCAATTACACAAGTGAGGTTTTGCTGCAAAATGATAGGAGATCATAGGCAATGTAATACACAAGTGATGTTTTGCTGCAAAATGATAGGAGATCATAGGCAATGTAATACACAAGTGATGTTTTGCTGCAAAATGATCAGAGATCATAGGCAATGTAATACACAAGTGATGTTTTGCTGCAAAATGATCAGAGATCATAGGCAATGTAATACACAAGTGATGTTTTGCTGCAAAATGATCAGAGATCATAGGCAATGTAATACACAAGTGAGGTTTTGCTGCAAAATGATAGGAGATCATAGGCAATGTAATACACAAGTGAGGTTTTGCTGCAAAATGATAGGAGATCATAGGCAATGTAATACACAAGTGATGTTTTGCTGCAAAATGATCAGAGATCATAGGCAATGTAATACACAAGTGAGGTTTTGCTGCAAAATGATAGGAGATCATAGGCAATGCAAAGAAACGACACGAATATGAACAAGCGATGAATTGACATTTACATGGGACGTAGAGAAAGTTTATATTTCGCATGTGAAGACAGGACCAGGAAGCATACTGGTAAAAGCATTGTTTCATTTCTTCGTAATGTGCCTTGTGTACAGATTCTTCTGTCTGCAGCTTCCTGTTGTCATAGAAACATCCAACTTAATGAAGATTTCCACAAAACAGGCCACTCACTTCACGTGACTTTAGCATCACAGTTTTGTTAGATAGAGACTAATGTAAGTTAAAGCCAATAAATCGTGATAAGATAAGGTTGTATTAAGTCAAACGAATTGTGGAGGCAACAAACCTACAGCAAACACCCACATGATTCCATCAGAAAACTACACAGAAAAACAGCACACAACAATATTTCGCCTAAGAACAGGTCACTACAGGCTCAACCATTACAGGCACAGAATAAAGCCTGCTTAGACTGCACAGTGTGCATGCCAGACAGAAACACAGACTCCAGAGCACATCCTGCAGTCATGTCCATCATACATACACCAACGAAATGAAACATGGCCACATAGAGACTCCCATCTCATTGTTTAGACGAGCATACGAAACCGAACGCAAAGAAGAAGAAAAAGATATCAAGCCACAAATTAAGCTCAGCGCTAAGGAATATCAGTTGTGTTAACACTTGTCATCAATAAATAACAATGAACTCATATAGTAGTGTCAAAATTCAATAAAACTGACAGTGTATTGATCATATATAAATGTCAGCCCACATAAACTGGAATTTCCGATTTCCTGACTGAGCTGAAAGACCTTATGCAACCGGGGAACACAGCCTCGCTAACTAATAAATGACGGACGTAATATACGCAGTGATGAAGCTTGGAGGAGATCAATTTCTGAATTCTGACTTCTAGCAGGAAATAAACTTGTTACTTCTGCATGTTTTAGAAGTTGTACAAGAATCATGACAAACTTCTCTCTGAGGTAGAAGATTGTCAAATTCTTGACGCTGCATCATCTAGTCAAGCAAGCATATGAAATGTTAAAGAAAGCTTTAGAATACCTTCTAATATCATGCCATATTCTTTACAGAACTAGCCATCAGCCACAGTAGACGATTCGTTGATTTTCTAGGCACCACTTACAAGTTCAGTAGTTTGCCATTGCTTTCTTAACGTTGAGGTATATTTTTACCTTTCGTAAAAATCCCACGGAACCGAATCTGCTTCTAAACTGCTTGCCGCGGAGTTTGAAACAGGTACGCTTGGGTTGGGATCGAGCTCACTACAGACGCTATGTTCAAATGCGTCATCAGGAAACGCCCTTCACAGAAAGACGAATATTTGTTGCAAGGTACCTGGCAAAGGAAACATGAGGGCATTCCATATTTCCTCGGGTAATGCAGTCAATTAATGAATGATCGTGTACATGAAATAAACACTTCCGCATATACAACACAACATAAGACAAAGGATAATATGCTCTACCTATACAACACAACACCCCCCATGAGGCCATTACCTTGTAGTGGTGGGGGGCTTGCGTGCCTCAATGATCCAGAAAGCTATGCCGGCAGGAACGTTCTGTTCCTGGAAGGGTTACCCATGCCGGGCAGGTCCAAGGTGAGAGTAAAGTAAGTAAGTAAGTAATACAACACAACACAAGACGGAGAGTAATATGCTCTACCTATACAACACAAGACGAAGGGTAATATGCTCTACCTGTACAACACAACACAGACGGAGGTAATATGCTCACCTTACAACACAACACGACGGAGAGTAATATGCTCTACCTGTACAACACAACACAAGACGAAGAGTAATATGCTCTACCTGTACAACACAACACAAGACGGAGAGTAATATGCTCTACCTTACAACACAACACAAGACGAAGGTAATATGCTCTACCTGTACAACACAACACAAGACGGAGAGTAATATGCTCTACCTATACAACACAACACAAGACGGAGAGTAATATGCTTTACCTATACAACACAACACAAGACGGAGAGTAATATGCTCTACCAATACAACACAACACACGACGGAGAGTAATATGCTCTACCAATACAACACAACACAAGACGAAGGGTAATATGCTCTACCAATACAACACAACACAAGACGGAGAGTAATATGCTCTACCTATACAACACAACACAAGACGGAGAGTAATATGCTTTACCTATACAACACAACACAAGACGGAGAGTAATATGCTCTACCAATACAACACAACACAAGACGGAGAGTAATATGCTCTACCAATACAACACAACACACGACGGAGAGTAATATGCTCTACCTATACAACACAAGACGGAGAGTAATATGCTCTACCTGTACAACACAACACACGACGGAGAGTAATATGCTCTACCTTTACAACACAACACAAGACGGAGAGTAATATGCTCTACCTGTACAACACAACACAAGACGGAGAGTAATATGCTCTACCTGTACAACACAACACAAGACGGAGGGTAATATGCTCTACCTGTACAACACAACACAAGACGGAGAGTAATATGCTCTACCTGTACAACACAACACAAGACGGAGAGTAATATGCTCTACCTGTACAACACAACACAAGACGGAGAGTAATATGCTTTACCTATACAACACAACACAAGACGAAGAGTAATATGCTCTACCTGTACAACACAACACAAGACGGAGAGTAATATGCTTTACCTATACAACACAACACAAGACGGAGAGTAATATGCTTTACCTATACAACACAACACAAGACGGAGAGTAATATGCTCTACCAATACAACACAACACACGACGGAGAGTAATATGCTCTACCAATACAACACAACACAAGACGAAGGGTAATATGCTCTACCAATACAACACAACACAAGACGGAGAGTAATATGCTTTACCTATACAACACAACACAAGACGGAGAGTAATATGCTCTACCAATACAACACAACACAAGACGGAGAGTAATATGCTCTACCTATACAACACAAGACGAAGAGTAATATGCTCTACCTGTACAACACAACACACGACGGAGAGTAATATGCTCTACCTGTACAACACAACACACGACGGAGAGTAATATGCTCTACCTGTACAACACAACACACGACGGAGAGTAATATGCTCTACCTGTACAACACAACACAAGACGGAGGGTAATATGCTCTACCTGTACAACACAACACAAGACGGAGAGTAATATGCTCTACCTGTACAACACAACACAAGACGAAGAGTAATATGCTCTACCTGTACAACACAACACACGACGGAGAGTAATATGCTCTACCTGTACAACACAACACAAGACGGAGAGTAATATGCTCTACCTGTACAACACAACACACGACGGAGAGTAATATGCTCTACCTGTACAACACAACACAAGACGGAGAGTAATATGCTCTACCTGTACAACACAACACAAGACGGAGAGTAATATGCTCTACCTGTACAACACAAGACGGAGAGTAATATGCTCTACCTGTACAACACAAGACGGAGAGTAATATGCTCTACCTGTACAACACAAGACGGAGAGTAATATGCTCTACCTGTACAACACAAGACGGAGAGTAATATGCTCTACCTATACAACACAACACACGACGGAGAGTAATATGCTCTACATATAATCTCATAAAGAACGTGTACTTGACAATATCATTTCATTACAAGCAAATACACAACATATGGAGATGAAAAGAACACAACATATGGAGATGAAAAGAACACAACATATGGAGATGAAAAGAACACAACATATGGAGATGAAAAGAACACAACATATGGAGATGAAAAGAACACAACATATGGAGATGAAAAGAACACAACATATGGAGATGAAAAGAACACAACATATGGAGATGAAAAGAACACAACATATGGAGATGAAAAGAACACTGGATTGAAAACCAAACTCAAAGTATACTTAAATCATATTGTCGGAATATTGCTATACAATAGCGAACGTTGGAAAATGACCTGAGGGAGTACATATAAATTAGAGATTTTTCAGAATAAATCGTAGAAGAGAATCCTGTCCAAATTTTGGCCAAAAAAATGATAACAAAGGAAATAATGAAAATTAAAATAAATTGCAAATCAAGTGTAACTGCGGACAGAAGAATACGAGGGCTTAGATGTGTGTTTGGAATTCGACCGCATACTTTGATAAAAATAACTCTCCGATGTACAGCAGGCGGAAGGAGAAGAGAGAACATACCAAAGGAAACGCAAGGAAGAATGATGGAAAGAAAAATCAGAGCGTTGATTGATATAAGACACCAATGATAGGGAATCTATGTGGCTGAGTGGTTAACCCTTTGTTTGCGAGTCGAAGGTCGTGGGTTCGAATCTGGACCGCGCGTTCTGTTCATGAGTGCAGTTTTTTCAGAACCCTAGGATTGTTGCCGGTGCTACGAAGTTCGTGCTTTGTGCAATACTATCGGCAGAAGGCTTGTCATTTCTGCGAAGAGGGACCGAGCCATATGGGGTTAAACCCGGTGCAATGAAGTCAATCCTTCGGCTTTAAGACTCTTTAAAGCAATGATAGAAACGTCTCAGACCGTGACGAATGGGAATCACTAGTTGGTTTCTTATATGTCAACTATGACATGAAACTGATATATATATATATATATTATTTCTCTACAGCGTAGTAACATGGACATTGAACACTCAATTAAAAAGAACAAATTTGCAGCATATGAACTGAGAAAAAAGAAAAATTAAGCGTATTTCATTGACAAGAAATAGAGACAATTTAACAAACAAAAATAATATTAAACAAAAATTGAATAACTGAAGCAGGTCTCCATTTGGAACCAAATTGTCCGCAGCGTGATTCTTACTCAGAACGTCGGGGTTATTAGACCGATTCCCTTTGCCCTAAGTCACAGGCGCCACCACGCATATACAACAAGTGTAATATGTTGGTGTGTTGGTGAGTATATATATGTGTGTGATTGAATTAAGCTACAAAGAAAAAATAGAATTATTTCATAAACATTCTGAGGTCCACATTTGCTCACTATAGAAGCAGTTTGCTCTCAATGTACGACATAGCTCCAGGGATAACGACTCGAGCAATAGCTTCTATAATTTCTTCTACTGAGAATCAGGATGTCGTTTTGATAAAATAAGAAGCACTTTTATCAGATTGATGATCGCCCTGAGCAAATGAAGCAGAATCAAATAAATGGACTTCATAAATTGATATATTTATTTCATTTGGATTTCTTTCTCTCGCACACAGTGGAGACAGGGCCCAAGCAGTAGATACACCTTTAGCAGTCGTGTCGTCAGGCAATAGATGTTTTGTTACCTGAGGTAGCAGTTAGAATAATACTTACAAAATTGTTTGGCTATATACCCACGAGCAATGAAGACGGTCGTTTTCAATCTAAAGCGTTGATAAAACTCGCACCTGTGGTCGTCTAGGAGTGCCCTCGCCCCTATTGGCTCTAAAACATGTGCTTGATTTAGCCTACTTCTATCTCATCCCCATGTAGTTGATTCGTTCTGCCTCGTCTGGGAGTCCTCAGCTATTCATACATTCCGTGGCTTAATTAACGAATATGTAACTTAGAGGAGCGACTGAAAGGCATTGGATTTCTGCACGGCACTAGCCTTTTGGATTCACCACATATCATAACACACCAGCCCGACTTAAGGGCGATTACATTTTGAAGAGAGATCCATTCAGTGACATTAAACGACTGTTTTCACAGGTTTCAAACATGTTTGCTGAGGAAAAAAAGAAAGACAAAAGACAACATTGTCCATTGTTGACAATTGTTTTGAATCTGGTCTTGAGAAGCTGAAAGCGATTCTGTCTATTCCTGAATGCAAATAACCTTCGCTTGGCACGGTGTATTCTCCGCACTGCTTTAGTGCCCGCAAGATGTTTGCTAAGGTTATGAGCTCGAAACTTTGAAACGCGTACCGATGCGGGTTGACTGTACGCACTGCTTGGCCCTACAAAAGAACGGACGTACCGTTCTCACTGGCAGTAGTTGCTCCAGGCCAGGAAAGCCTATAGTGGCAAACAGCAATGATGTAGTTGTGGTTGATGGAATCTTTCTACCAGTCAAAAACGTGAGCGCAGGAACACTATTATAAAGATGAATAACAATAGTCGTATTCATTTAATGACAAATCGTATTTGGAGCAAGATATTCTGTGGAAATATTCTCTATAACTATTTCTCTCATTCACGGCGGTTTGTTCCTCTTCCCTAGACCTGTGCAAACTATTCATATCCTCGGAGGGCCAAGGTTTATTTCTCTCTTCTGTCCACATTTGCACTTGCTGATATTATACATTGGATAAAAATCTTCTCAATGAGTTTGAAACACCTAGCAAAGTCTTAAGTTTACATTTGAAACGAAATTACGCCAATGCTGAATGGGTTTGACAAACGGCAGCACCTGGGATCTGATGCGACGTCAAGTAAGTCTATTTGCAGCAGACGTTTGGATTGAAATTCCAAACATTGAACTCATGAGTTTCGCCAGGTGTGGATAGATTAGAACTTATAGCCCGGAAGCTAGAATATGTTTTATATTCACAGTCAGGTCTAGAAATCTCCGCCTGTTGACTTGCGGCTCGATCGGGGTCTGCCAATATTTACTCTTGATACCCTCCAGTTTTAAGCCTACACTCATCAACAGACTATTCTAATATCAAGCTTCTTCAACAACACCTGTACACTGAAGCCATGTACAAATTATGAACATTAATGTGTTGGCGAAGCGTAGTGGTCTGCTTTCTGCATTCAATTCCTGCTTAGGAAATACTATTTGATTTTCTAGTTCATCCAAGTAAAATGGGTATCTTGCTTTCAGTGTTAAAAAACAAATTGGAACTGTTGTCGGAACTACGGCGTAAGCGCTCTAATGATTTTTATTTTTAAAAAGGCAGTTGAAAAGAACTGAAGAGATGCATGAAGGTTAGACTGCAGCTGTTAGAATCCGAATAAGATTTCAAGTTTCTTGTATAACACTGTCCACGTTAACTTTTATTCAAGGTTGTCAAATATTTTGTCTCTATTTCTTTATGTCCATATCTGTCAAATATTTCATCTGTCAATCTTTGCGTTATCTTATGCAAGTATTGTACAGTGTCTTGTCAGTCAATGTCTGCTCTCACATACATTCACATTTGTCCAGTATCTTTTTCTGACAATGTCTGCGATATCTTATGTCTGTAGTGTGCAGTGTCGTGGATGTGATTGTCTGAGTTCCCTTAAGCATACAACCAATGTTGTGCAGTGTCGTGGATGTGATTGTCTGAGTTCCCTTAACCATACAGCCAATGTTGTGTAGTGTTGTGGATGTGGTTGTCTGAGTTCCCTTAAGCATACAGCCAATGTTGTGCAGTGTCTTTTCTGATAATAGCTATATATTGCCATCACCATATGTCCACTGTTGTCCACTGTCTAGACATCAACTGCATAAAAAATTAAGTATGTTGTGGGTAGGAAATTAAGAGTGGCATTTTTGGTTGCTCAAGTTGAAAGAACAATCGGTCAGGGTGACCATAGTTGGGCCCCTAACAAAAGGGGATATCGTGATAGATCACACTTTAGATATGATAATAGTTTATGTGCTACGTAACATCTATATAGAACAGGGGTGGGCAAACTTTTTGTGCAGAGGGCCACATTGAAAATTGTAAAGCTATTGGAGGGCCACATTTAATATTATGTATATTTTTGTTTAATTCTCGGTAAGTAATCAATTAAATATTTTTATTGTAAACAAAGGTAGTTTTACATAATGTAGATAACTTCTGAAATAAATTATATTTCTAACAGACTTACACTATAACAGTATATTTTCTAATATGGATAAATGTGTTTGAGGGCCGCAAAATATCCAATGGCGGGCCGAATGGCCCGCGGCCGTAGTTTGCCCACCCCTGATATAGAACAAGTTTATCGTGATAGATCCCACCTCAGATATGATAATAGTTTATGTGCTAGGTAACATCTATAAAGAACAAGTTTATCGTGATAGATCACACCTTAGATATGATAATAGCGTATGTGCTAGATAACATCTATAAAGAACAAGTTTATCGTGATAGATCACACCTTAGATATGATAATAGCGTATGTGCTAGATAACATCTATAAAGAACAAGTTTATCGTGATAGATCACACCTTAGATATGATAATAGCGTATGTGCTAGGTAACATCTATAAAGAACAAGTTTATCGTGATAGATCACACCTTAGATATGATTATAGCGTATGTGCTAGGTAACATCTATAAAGAACAAGTTTATCGTGATAGATCCCACCTTAGATATGATAATAGCGTATGTGCTAGGTAACATCTATATAGAACAAGTTTATCGTGATAGATCACACCTTAGATATGATAATAGCGTATATGCTAGGTAACATCTATATAGAACAAGTTAATCGTGATAGATCACACCTTAGATATGATAATAGTTTATGTGCTAGGTAACATCTATATAGAACAAGTTTATCGTGATAGATCCCACCTTAGATATGATAATAGTTTATGTGCTAGGTAAGATCTATATAGAACAAGTTTATCGTGATAGATCACACCTTAGATATGATAATAGCGTATATGCTAGGTAACATCTATATAGACCAGCTGTATCAGGAAATATCACGTTTTAAATATGATAATTGCTTATCGTGTTGAACAGCAACTATACTCGTTTCCTGATTATATTTTCTGCAACAAAATATGCAATCTTTAGAGATAATACGAAACGAAATATTTCACAACAATCAAATTTCACATGACGTCCGTTAAACGTCAACCCTTCTCGTGATCTATGTAAACAAATAAAAATAAATACATCATCTGGTGTTACAACCCTGAGTAATCTCATCTACAGTAACCATCAGTGGCCCCTACACCAA
Source organism: Arion vulgaris (assembly GCA_020796225.1). NCBI lineage: Eukaryota > Metazoa > Mollusca > Gastropoda > Stylommatophora > Arionidae > Arion > Arion vulgaris. Next base: position 30,379,475 of record CM036759.1, read on the forward strand.
CTCTTCAGCTCTCAGGTTTCACGTTGACATGTTTGTCTTCGTTTTCTTGTTTGCTACAATGTGTCAAGCATACTCCCTTCTCATACGTTATAAAACTATTTTCGCAGCATGTGCTCACACGGTCTACCATAGATTGTCAAACAGTCGTCTATTACTTTAATAAGAAATTACTCGTATTTGTTGTGACTACCATTTCTTAATTACTTAGACGTGTACATGATTCAAGTAATAATGGTGAATCAACAACACTAGCCAGACTGCACAAATTCCAAGTCAAATGTGGAGTAGCTAGACAAGAACATTATTCTGGTAGCCAAAGAAGAATAGTAAACCAACAAAGAACCGGTGTCGCTAGTTGTCACACGCTGAGAGATATACTGAGGGGATCGGAGCACTTACTGTTTCGATGAGCAGTGATGATGATCCCACGATTAAACTAAAACGAATTGCTTATACTAGGGAAACATACGGAGGAACCAAATCTATCACTGCTTCCCTTCCACCCTCCACTTTCTGATATCGTCTCCTTCGGCGATCTTTGGTCATGCGTTTAATTTATTGTGGACCACAAACTGGGCAGTCAGCTTCAATTCTGTCAGGTTTTATTAAAGCTTAGTTTTCATGTCGACGGGGGTGGCCATTTGTCGATTCTCAGATCACACAGGAGAGGAGGACATTCGTCTAGCAACACATTGAACGACAGCTATTCAACGCGTTAGAATGGTCAATGATGCAGCTGAGGTACGGTGTTAGCTTCACGTTTCAAAAGTACAACTTCCAGATATTTTTAGATAAATTCTTATCTTAATTTATGTGAGCTAGAGATGTTATCTCTATCCGCTAGAGATGTTATCTCTATCCGCTAGAGATGTTATCTCTATCCGCTAGAGATGTTATCTCTATCCGCTAGAGATGTTATCTCTATCCGAGGCAGATCATAAGACTTTGGTAGAGTGTTCAAGGTGAGTAACTGAATATCAATATGAGTAGACTGGAAGGTTGTTTATCGTCATCAAATAGCTTGTCCTGGTCAGAACTATGTCACCTTAACAGTCCTTTAGAATTTCTCTCTCTCATAGACCAGATGTCCTGTCTCTTCAACGGTCATGCTCAAATGCAGGTTGGAAAATTGCTGCACAAACAAAATTATATAATTAATGTAAATTACAGATAACATTTTATATAAGTTTTAAACATTCTGTTTGTTATTTATTGTTCGTTTGGTTGCGTACGCTCCTATCAACCAAATTAGACACTGTGACCTGTGTGACCTGTGTGGTTTGCGCCGAGAACGGAGTCGTTGCACCACCAGAAGATCTCAACGACATGTCCGAATTTCCACCATAAAGGTAACATTCTCAAAATTAAATTAGAAACCTTCACTGTTACTACGGAAGAGATACTGAAACCTTCACTGTTACTACGGAAGAGATACTGAAACCTTCACTGTTACTACGGAAGACATACTGAAACCTTCACTGTTACTACGGAAGAGATACTGAAACCTTCACTGTTACTACGGAAGAGATACTGAAACCTTCACTGTTACTACGGAAGAGATACTGAAACCTTCACTGTTACTACGGAAGACATACTGAAACCTTCACTGTTACTACGGAAGAGTTACTGAAACCTTCACTGTTACTACGGAAGACAATACTGAAACCTTCACTGTTACTACGGAAGAGATACTGAAACCTTCACTGTTACTACGGAAGAGATACTGAAACCTTCACTGTTACTACGGAAGAGTTACTGAAACCTTCACTGTTACTACGGAAGACATACTGAAACCTTCACTGTTACTACGGAAGAGATACTGAAACCTTCACTGTTACTACGGAAGAGATACTGAAACCTTCACTGTTACTACGGAAGACATACTGAAACCTTCACTGTTACTACGGAAGACATACTGAAACCTTCACTGTAACTACGGAAGACATACTGAAACCTTCACTGTTACTACGGAAGACATACTGAAACCTTCACTGTTACTACGGAAGAGATACTGAAACCTTCATCAAGTAAAGGGATAATTTACTTATTCATTTTTACTTTACGTAGTGGAGCAATGGAGTTTATACTTTGTGCAGCACTCTGGGCATATGGTGGACGATTTCTGTCTACAGGGACGAAATATGTCTTCGAAATATCTTGAAAGCGGGTAAAGAATAACCGACGCCAGGGATGACCATAATAATTACCAGAATGCTATTGAAACATTTCAAAGGGCCAAGTTGACGATCAAACGAAGAAAATGAGTGAAACATTCTTTAACATGTAAGACATCAGGAAACTGGTGAATCTGATAGAGAAAACGCAGCAATGAAAGCACATACATAAACACAAAGAGTGCATTAAGTAATCATATCTACATCCACGCAGGTAAACAAGCAGATGACAACTAAATAGAATCCTTTGTTAAAGATAGCAACAGTGACATTAAAACCTAGAGAAACAAGAAGAGATTTGTAAGAAACAACACAATGCAGAACAAGATAATAGAGAAACAAGAAGAGATTTGTAAGAAACAACACAATGCAGAACAGGATAATAGAGAAACAAGAAGAGATTTGTAAGAAACACAATGCAGAACAAGATAATAGAGAAACAAGAAGAGATTTGTAAGAAACAACACAATGCAAAACAAGATAATAGAGAAACAAGAAGAGATTTGTAAGAAACACAATGCAGAACAAGATAATAGAGAAACAAGAAGAGATTCGTAAGAAACACAATGCAGAACAAGATAATAGAGAAACAAGAAGAGATTTGTAAGAAACACAATGCAGAACAAGATAATAGAGAAACAAGAAGAGATTTGTAAGAAACAACACAATGCAAAACAAGATAATAGAGAAACAAGAAGAGATTTGTAAGAAACAACACAATGCAGAACAAGATAATAGAGAAACAAGAAGAGATTTGTAAGAAACAACACAATGCAAAACAAGATAATAGAGAAACAAGAAGAGATTTGTAAGAAACACAATGCAGAACAAGATAATAGAGAAACAAGAAGAGATTTTTAAGAAACAACACAATGCAGAACAAGATAATAGAGAAACAAGAAGAGATTTGTAAGAAACAACACAATGCAAAACAAGATAATAGAGAAACAAGAAGAGATTTGTAAGAAACAACACAATGCAAAACAAGATAATAGAGAAACAAGAAGAGATTCGTAAGAAACAACACAATGCAAAACAAGATAATAGAGAAACAAGAAGAGATTTGTAAGAAACAACACAATGCAAAACAAGATAATAGAGAAACAAGAAGAGATTTGTAAGAAACAACACAATGCAGAACAAGATAATAGAGAAACAAGAAGAGATTTGTAAGAAACAACACAATGTAGAACAAGATAATAGAGAAACAAGCAGAGATTTGTAAGAAACAACACAATGCAAAACAAGATAATAGAGAAACAAGAAGAGATTTGTAAGAAACAACACAATGCAAAACAAGATAATAGAGAAACAAGAAGAGATTCGTAAACACAATGCAGAACAAGATAATAGAGAAACAAGAAGAGATTTGTAAGAAACAACACAATGCAAAACAAGATAATAGAGAAACAAGAAGAGATTTGTAAGAAACAACACAATGCAAAACAAGATAATAGAGAAACAAGAAGAGATTTGTAAGAAACACAATGCAGAACAAGATAATAGAGAAACAAGAAGAGATTCGTAAGAAACACAATGCAGAACAAGATAATAGAGAAACAAGAAGAGATTTGTAAGAAACAACACAATGCAGAACAAGATAATAGAGAAACAAGAAGAGATTTGTAAGAAACAACACAATGCAAAACAAGATAATAGAGAAACAAGAAGAGATTTGTAAGAAACAACACAATGCAGAACAAGATAATAGAGAAACAAGAAGAGATTTGTAAGAAACAACACAATGCAAAACAAGATAATAGAGAAACAAGAAGAGATTCGTAAGAAACACAATGCAGAACAAGATAATAGAGAAACAAGAAGAGATTTGTAAGAAACAACACAATGCAGAACAAGATAATAGAGAAACAAGAAGAGATTTGTAAGAAACAACACAATGCAAAACAAGATAATAGAGAAACAAGAAGAGATTCGTAAGAAACACAATGCAGAACAAGATAATAGAGAAACAAGAAGAGATTTGTAAGAAACAACACAATGCAAAACAAGATAATAGAGAAACAAGAAGAGATTTGTAAGAAACAACACAATGCAAAACAAGATAATAGAGAAACAAGAAGAGATTTGTAAGAAACAACACAATGCAGAACAAGATAATAGAGAAACAAGAAGAGATTCGTAAGAAACAACACAATGCAAAACAAGATAATAGAGAAACAAGAAGAGATTTGTAAGAAACAACACAATGCAAAACAAGATAATAGAGAAACAAGAAGAGATTTGTAAGAAACAACACAATGCAAAACAAGATAATAGAGAAACAAGAAGAGATTTGTAAGAAACAACACAATGCAAAACAAGATAATAGAGAAACAAGAAGAGATTCGTAAGAAACAACACAATGCAAAACAAGATAATAGAGAAACAAGAAGAGATTTGTAAGAAACAACACAATGCAGAACAAGATAATAGAGAAACAAGAAGAGATTTGTAAGAAACAACACAATGCAAAACAAGATAATAGAGAAACAAGAAGAGATTCGTAAGAAACACAATGCAGAACAAGATAATAGAGAAACAAGAAGAGATTTGTAAGAAACAACACAATGCAAAACAAGATAATAGAGAAACAAGAAGAGATTTGTAAGAAACAAACACAATGCAAAACAAGATAATAGAGAAACAAGAAGAGATTTGTAAGAAACAACACAATGCAAAACAGGATAATAGAGAAACAAGAAGAGATTTGTAAGAAACAACACAATGCAGAACAAGATAATAGAGAAACAAGAAGAGATTTGTAAGAAACAACACAATGCAAAACAAGATAATAGAGAAACAAGAAGAGATTTGTAAGAAACAACACAATGCAAAACAAGATAATAGAGAAACAAGAAGAGATTTGTAAGAAACAACACAATGCAAAACAAGATAATAGAGAAACAAGAAGAGATTCGTAAGAAACACAATGCAGAACAAGATAATAGAGAAACAAGAAGAGATTTGTAAGAAACAACACAATGCAAAACAAGATAATAGAGAAACAAGAAGAGATTCGTAAGAAACACAATGCAGAACAAGATAATAGAGAAACAAGAAGAGATTTTTAAGAAACAACACAATGCAGAACAAGATAATAGAGAAACAAGAAGAGATTTGTAAGAAACAACACAATGCAAAACAAGATAATAGAGAAACAAGAAGAGATTCGTAAGAAACACAATGCAGAACAAGATAATAGAGAAACAAGAAGAGATTTGTAAGAAACAACACAATGCAAAACAAGATAATAGAGAAACAAGAAGAGATTTGTAAGAAACAACACAATGCAAAACAAGATAATAGAGAAACAAGAAGAGATTTGTAAGAAACACAATGCAGAACAAGATAATAGAGAAACAAGAAGAGATTCGTAAGAAACAACACAATGCAAAACAAGATAATAGAGAAACAAGAAGAGATTTGTAAGAAACAACACAATGCAAAACAAGATAATAGAGAAACAAGAAGAGATTTGTAAGAAACAACACAATGCAAAACAAGATAATAGAGAAACAAGAAGAGATTTGTAAGAAACAACACAATGCAAAACAAGATAATAGAGAAACAAGAAGAGATTCGTAAGAAACAACACAATGCAAAACAAGATAATAGAGAAACAAGAAGAGATTTGTAAGAAACAACACAATGCAAAACAAGATAATAGAGAAACAAGAAGAGATTCGTAAGAAACACAATGCAGAACAAGATAATAGAGAAACAAGAAGAGATTTGTAAGAAACAACACAATGCAAAACAAGATAATAGAGAAACAAGAAGAGATTTGTAAGAAACAACACAATGCAGAACAAGATAATAACTACTCCAGAAGTTAGACTCCGGTCACACTCAAAGAAGAATAGTAAACCAACACAGAACCGGTGCCGTTAGTCGCCGCACGCTGAGAGACATAATGAGGAGAAGGTCGAAGCACTTATGGAATTTTGGTTCGACGGGCAGTGATAATGTTCTGACGACTAAACTTAACTAAACTATTAGTTTTGGTTTACATAAGCAACCTGTCTGTAGAACTATACTACATGGGGACAGTTGCAATGTACGCTGTTGATATACTATGCCGTGCAAGCAGCCATACAACTGATACAAATAGTTATAAATATCTTATCCTCATGGGAAAACACGTAAAACAAATTACTGTAGTTATACAAAATACAAAACAATACTTTTTGTACTTTGAAAAACTACAATACTTTGTTGTTGCGTGTTTTACCATTGCTACATATTTTTACTGCAGTCTTCCCTTATATATCATCGATATCCTCATGGGAAAACAGATGATGTGTCTGCATCAACACAGATAAGTGCAGCACAACTCTCTCTTCTAAACAAAGGTTGAAGTTATCAAGATAAATGTAAGTGCTAAGAGAAGACAAACAACCTACCTGTCACAGAGTTGTATTCGATGATGTACTGATGACATGGAAACAGCACATCAACACAGCCACAGAAAATGCTTGGACGAAGTTAGTCATGTTGAGAAAACTAAACAGGATCGTACGAGGAGACAGAGAGAAAATAAATGCTTACCAACAGGGAATAAGATCACACTTGGAATATAGGTCAGTTGTAAGATGTCCAGTATTTTTTTTTTCCCGATCCAGAAGCACTTGAGCTTTTAACTCTTCGGCTCGGTGCCACGGACATCGTAACCCTTCGGTTCGGTGTCACGAACACCGTAAATCTGGGGAACCTGTGGCTTTTCTGCCAGTCCACGGAATTGAACCCGCACACACAGAGGACTAGTCACCCGCAGTCCAACGAGCCACGAACACGCTGGGCAGGCGGGCAAGATGTACAGTATCAAATAGTACACTATATGAGACAATCTGATTTACATGTGTTTTAAAGCCAAAGGATGCCCGCCTGCCCAGCGTGTTCGTAGCACGTTGGACGACGGGTGACAAGCCCTGTGAGTGCGGTTAAATTCCGCGGGCTGGCATAAAAACTACAAGTTCTCCAGATTTACGGTGTTCGTGGCACCGAACCGAAGGGTTACGATGTCCATGGCACCGAGCCGAAGAACTGAAAGCTCAAGTGCTTCTCGATCGAAAATAAAAAGCCAAAGGATTGACTTCCTTTTACCGGGTTTTACCCATATGGCTGAGTCTCTCTCCGCATAATGGCACGCCAGCTGCCGAGTAGTGTACAAAGCACGAACTTCGTATCTCCGGCAACAATCCTAGAAATCTAGAGAAAAAGCTCTATTTAGAGGAAAGAATGCACTTGTGAACAGAACGGCGCGGTCTGGATTCGAACCCACGATCTTCAACTCGCAAATCAATGGCTTAACCACTTAGCCACAGAGACCCTTCCCCCCTCCTCCCGACTCGTATAAGGTGTAAAACAGTCGGTTCGGGTCATCACATGAGAACTAAAGTCAACACATAGTAAAGATGGAAAGATTAGGTCGGTGGTTAGATGGAGTGAAATATACATTGAAAGAACGTGAGATATTGAGATATGAAAGTACTGAATCATATAGAAAACTTCTATGAAGCAGAAGAAACAATTTCAAAGTCAAGGAATTGAACAACTGAAAAGAAGAAATAGAGTCGTCAATAACGAAGCTAATAAGACTTTGCAGTAATGATAAACGTGACGTGGACATTCCTGAAATCAAGACCACATTGCGCCAACAATTTCTTGGAGTGCGCGTGGTACTCTAACGGACTACAGGGTTTCCTGATCCTTTACTAGAGGATTGAAATTAACAGTACCTCTGAAGTTGGGGTACGTTTCGTCTGAATGGTAAGGAACACTGGTGATAAGGAAAGCAAGCTATCAAGCAAAAATCTGTTCAAGTGTTTTGTATTAGGCGTCTGAATTCATAGCGGATGGACGAAAAATAATCATAAAAATATAATAAATTTTCGTCTGCTGTTTTTTAGAAACTTGTTTTTGTTCTATAGCTACTGGAGAATGTGCCTGTTGATATAGATACTCATTTCTGCAGCTAGTTCTTTACACAAATTTTAGCTAATTAATTCGTCCGTATGGGGCCTGATTCGCAAGGAGGCAAAGAATAGCAGCACTGGACCCAAAGGCATGTCGTTAGAGGCAACTAGGTAGGGGCCTAGGAAGCTACCTTAGTGAATAAACAGCTTCGAAGATATCGGATGTGTTGACCTACTTGTAGGCGCATGACTGGCACAATATACAATCGCTCGTAAGCTCAGATCAAATACAAATCATACAGTATGGTTAACAAGTGGGCGATATTGAGCGTTTGAAGAACAAGAAGAAGCTAATACATTTTCTATAGCATTAGTTTCTGGTTCATCTGTATTTAAGTGAGTTCAGATATTGGTAGCATGTCTGTAGCTCTAGCGGTAGTGAGCTCGATCACAAACCCAAGCGTACCTGGTTCAAACCTCACGGTGGGCAATTTGGAAACAAATTCGTTTCCGTGGGATTTTTACAAAAAGGTAAAATATACCTCACCGTTCAGAAAACAATGGCAAACTACAGCACATATAAGTGGTGCCTAGAAAATCAACGACTCGTTTACTGTGTTTGATGGTTACGTCCTTTAGGATATGCCACGATTTTCATTTTCAGTGATACAGGATTCCCGGCACATGTAATAAGATGTGTGCCAACAGATGCTATAGCTCTCATGAAAGACTGGGGATTTGTGGTCGGAGAAACAGTAATGGCTGAAGAGGGCTGGAAATTGTGGGAGATACAGAAATAATGGGTGGATATATAGTGAGACAGAGTGAGATGAAGGAAATAAGGTATAACAAGACAGAAGTGAGATGAAGAAAATAAGGTATAAACAAGACAGAGTGAGATGAAGGAAATAAGGTATAACAAGACAGAGTGAGATGAAGGAAATAAGGTATAACAAGACAGAGTGAGATGAAGGAAATAAGGTATAACAAGACAGAGTGAGATGAAGGAAATAAGGTATAACAAGACAGAGTGAGATGAAGGAAATAAGGTATAACAAGACAGAGTGAGATGAAGGAAATAAGGTATAACAAGACAGAGATGAAGGAAATAAGGTATAACAAGACAGAGTGAGATGAAGGAAATAAGGTATAACAAGACAGAGTGAGATGAAGGAAATAAGGTATAACAAGACAGAGTGAGATGAAGGAAATAAGGTATAACAAGACAGAGTGAGATGAAGGAAATAAGGTATAACAAGACAGAGTGAGATGAAGGAAATAAGGTATAACAAGACAGAGTGAGATGAAGGAAATAAGGTATAACACGACAGAGTGAGATGAAGGAAATAAGGTATAACAAGACAGAGTGAGATGAAGGAAATAAGGTATAACAAGACAGAGTGAGATGAAGGAAATAAGGTATAACAAGACAGAGTGAGATGAAGGAAATAAGGTATAACAAGACAGAGTGAGATGAAGGAAATAAGGTATAACACGACAGAGAAGCTGGGGACAAGAAGATACAATTGAGTTTGTCAGAAAAGTGAGAGAAAGGGAGAGAAGAAATAGTAGAAGCCCAAATTCATTTATATTTATACAACAATAAATAGTGTTGTTATGCATGGATGTGTGTTTGTGTGTGTTAGTTTGTTTGTTTGTTGATGTAGATTCCTGAGAGACAGCTCATACCTTCCATATCATATGTTCACAGTAGACTGTGCAACACCTGTTAAAAGATTCTCGAAAGATAAACTAAACAAATTAAATATTAGTAATCACTATTTTTGTTTCTACATTTCGTACACATCTGTTCTTGTGCGAATATTTACACTTGAACTTCCAATGAAAACCATATTTTCTCTACAGATCACTGTTTTAATTGATAACAATTTTGACATGTTCTACCTCACCTGGAGAATGGTATCTTCTTTCACCTACTCTATTTGTTTCTCATTCAGGTAAGTGTATATGATTACTAACTCGTGACCAACGAAACATTTTGTTTAGTTGTAGTGTTTAATGCTATACAGTTTTTCTGCAATCTATATTATTAATCAAAACAACATTTTGTAGATAATATTATATTATAAGGGCTGATGCAGAGAAAGTAGCTTCGTTAGAGAAGTCAAAATCTACTATTTCTTTTCTTTAACCTTGTTTTGTCTTACAATGTGAGGATATGAAGAGATTTATAGAGCCGACACTTTTGTGTGTGTGCTTCTTAAATAGTATATTTCATTGTCTACGTTAGTTTAAAGGGTTTTAAAGCCGAAAGATTGACTTCATTGCACCGGGTTTTAATCCATATGGCTCGGTCCCTCTCCGCAGAAATGGCACGCCACTTGCCGAGAGTAATTCACAAAGCACGAACTCCGTAGCTCCAGCAATAATCCTAGGGTCTCTGGAAAAAACTACACTCGTGAACAGAACGGCGCAGTCCGGACTCGAACCCACTACCTTCGACTCCCAAGGCACAGGGCTTAACCACTTAGTTATGTAGTCCATCTTTTACGTGGCAGAATTTTTGCTTTGTATCCACTGTGTCGGAGATGCATGCTCTTTGAGGTGGAATATCTGTTGGTAATCTGTTTACATGGAAACAGTTGAAATGGTCCGAACCATTTAATCTGTTGTTTCTTGATGTAGAGAATGCTAACCCGAAACAAATGCTTGCAGAAAACTAATGCACCAGGCCTTAAGGCGCATAACATGGTGCAACGACGCCTCACAATGAAGAATAAGATAACGGATTCTACGTTCGCCAATCTGCCTCGGAGATTTAGCCACGCAGTAAGAATGTCAGACCTACCATCACGAGGGTGGTCAAAACTTACTGTGGAGAAGAGGTCGGCACAAACCGTGAAGCAGAAATCATAGGAATTATATCCTACAGAACTGCCCCCAGTATGTAGACTTGAGAAAAAAAGAGGTGGCCTACTTACACTAGCGTCCAAGACAAACTGAATGGCGTGGCTGATAATCTGAGGCAGACGGCTGCCTTTATTAGAGAATCCGAAATTCCAATCTAGTGAGAACGCAGAAGAATAAGAAGAAGAAATTTCTTGATAAAGTTCAGTACTGATGCTATTCTCATTTCTTCCTGATGTCTTCATTTATCTCATGGAAAACTTCTTTGCATACATTTCATTTATTTCGTGAAGTGGAGATAAAAGAACTAATATGATGGCAGATAAAACAATTAAAGTATAACAGAAAAGAGAATGCAACCAAAGTTCAGCTGTTTAGGAAAACAAAGAAGTAAGTGTTAAGAAAACATAAAATTAGAACTTTGTTGGAAAAAATAAATGCGCTTGAGAAGTGTAGAGTAGAAGAGTAATAAATGTAAACATTACTGGAGAACAAGTTCAAGTAGAAATGTAAACATTACTGGAGAACAAGTTCAAGTAGAAATGTAAACATTACTGGAGAACAAGTTCAAGTAGAGCTGTATCGAGACAATGACTAAATTACGTTAGTATAAAGAAAATAACAAACTCTAGCATATGAAGAATGTTAATAAGTAAGATTTGTGTAGAGAAATGAGATATATTAGAGCACATCATGACCTTTGCATTGTGTGTCTAACCAGAGCCAACTATAAACTACTGGGCCTTCGAGCTCAGTTAAGAATTGTGGGAAATCAGACCCCAACTACACCACGTGACCTCACATTCCAGTATTGGTGTATATAGACGAATTCATTTTAAAATCAACACAAAATGCTAACTCGAAGTCATATTATGCAACAAGTTAAGTTTAACAATAAGGAATATCAATATTATAAATATTTGTCCCCAATAAATAACCATAGACTCACCGAATTGAGTAAAATGGCGAAAAAGCGTGCAGTGTTCTATCAAACATCTGTAATTTCCAGATCCCTTTTCTTATCTAGGTCAGGGAATACCCGGCCAGTTGTCTGGCCTGTGCTAGAACCTGGCTGTGGTAGAGCAGTGAGCTATATTAGAGCTGTGTGGAGCAGTCAGCTATATTAGAGCTGTATGGAGAATAGTTCTATATTAGGAAGGTATGAAGAAAACAAATGATAGATGTATGAAGAAAACTAAACAAATGATAGATGTATAAAGAAAACTAAACAAATGATAGATGTATAAAGAAAACTAAACAAATGATAGATGTATGAAGAAAACTAAACAAATGATAGATGTATGAAGAAAACTAAACAGATGATAGATGTATGAAGAAAACTAAGCAAATGATAGATGTATGAAGAAAACTAAACAAATGATAGAATGTATGAAGAAAACTAAACAAATGATAGATGTATGAAGAAAACTAAACAAATGATAGAATGTATAAAGAAAACTAAACAAATGATAGAATGTATGAAGAAAACTAAACAAATGATAGATGTATAAAGAAAACTAAACAAATGATAGAATGTATGAAGTTATGTCTCCATATCGCTCTGTCTAGGGCATCTCGCTGAATCTCTTCCATGGAATAGAGAATTATAAGAAATAGAATAAAATAAATATGTTACTTCTTGGAAAAACAAGAAAACTCCGGGATTGAATATAACAAGCAAAACACAATTCAACTTTACATTGCAGGTAGACATGTTGGTAAACTATAAAACCTGAAAGTTTAGAGTACTAAACTCATTATATTTGTACATATATTTGTACATGTGATACTTATTGCAAACATCGTAAAAATGAAATGTTTTGTAAGGAAATACTGGTGCCATAAAACATTTCTGGTCATAACTTAGTAGCATTCATGGTATGGAAAGAGTTAAGTGTAGTCTCAGTTCATATTATTTTATATTGTATTATGAACCCTGCTTGATTCCAAACGTATGGACTTCGTCTTTGCTTTAGATAAAGCAGTAGAGTAGACAGAGGCTTTATGTAAAATGGGCTAGACACGTTTCCCATATCAGCTGCTCAGGGTAGGCATAAATGGAGAGGACACTTTATTCTTGCTTATTAATTGACCTTCATGTGCTTGCTTCATCCTTGCTTATTAATTGACCTTCATGTGCTTGCTTCATCCTTGCTATTAATTGACTTATTTGCTTGCTTCATCCTTGCAAAGATAAAAAAGGCCATATATTATCGCACTACTTTGACCGGCTAATGTTTGCTACTATCCTAACGGTCATTATATCTTATATATAGTTTGTTTTTTTTTTACATAGTTGCTTTCACAGTTTGGAACACTTCTTTGGTATATCACTGCAGGTTACCACGGTTGCAACCCTAACAAAAAGGGAAGAATGGATCCCAACAGATGGTAGCATGGTCAACTATCTCAACGTTATCATTACTCTTGGAAGAGAATGTAGAGATGGGGGCAAAATCTAAAAATAAAGAGGCTGATCTCGCAGTTAAGCAGCTGATAGAAGATAATGCAAGAGATGATGATGTTGTTGTATATACCGATGGGTCGGTATATCGTGGTGAGAAGTCAGGCTGTGGTTTCTTGGCTAATTAGCATGGTAGGGCTGTTGCAGAGCGAAGTGGAGCGTACAGGACAACTACTTCTAGTATCAGAAAGGAGGTTGTGGGCGTTACTGCTGCCCTCCATTGGATCTCTGAAACTTCATTTACTGGGGCAATTGTTGTATCTGACTCTCAGTCGATGCTTTACAAGATCCAGAAGGGAAGGTTTCGGTATGAGTGGATGTCGTCTATAGAAGTTTCTAACCTCCAGAGGCTTCTGTAGATATACTGTCAGGGCATGCGGGTGTTTACGGTAATGAGAGAGCGGACATGCTTGCATCAACAGCGTCGATTGCTTGGGAGTGATGGATAAGGGAGATGTTCTTCGGTCTCTTCGCGACTGTCTTTTGAATGAGGACGCTAAAATAGATGTTGAATCGATCCAGCGACTTAAGCAGTTTGGAGTTACCCGTTGTACAAGTCGAACTGGATGCCTAAGGGACAGAGGGAGGAGTGTTTAATCAGCGAGCCACGGAGCCATCAGTATGCATTATCATTGATATCTGTTGGGGCCATTGATCACCTATGGGTCTGCCCGGAGTGCAATGACGTCAGTTTAGTAACTAATAACCAATAATCAAAACTGCAGATACCTTTATTCCAATTTATGAATTCGTGTTCCCATTTTCACATTCCTTTTTCTGTAACCATTACTATTTCTTTACTGCATACGACCAAGGAGTCTTCATTTTCTATTTTCTAAGACTGAACCCATTTACTTTAATGCATTTTTCTGTTACACGATACGTTTTCTCTGCCCGTCAGAGCCAGCACTACATCAGATATTTTTCCTGCATAACTTACCTACCCAACCAACTATTTCACACACAAAAACAGAAGATATAGTTTCTTAATTTTTATCGCTAGTTTTACCCCTGACAGAGCTGATCCCCCCACGTTCAACTAGTGAGCGTCATAATTATACGTCTATTGGATCACTTTTTTACATTTTAAAACAAATACTTGGTGAGAAAGTGATAAGATCTAGATAAAACTGGCAATCATATGCTTGCGAACATCTCTGACAGTTCTAGAAAAGTGTCAGACCTCCATCAGTAGACATGACCAGATCATTTGCTACCAGCGTGAGTGTCAAGAGCCTGTTGTTCAGACACTTTATCTCGTGGTAAAGTCGTTGAAATATAAATTGTAACTGATATGATTTAAGGAAATAGCATCTAACAGATTCCAGCTGTTTGCATGCGATAACTCCCTGCGTGAGGTCTTATCCTTTTTCCAATTTTTAAACTAATGCAGTCGAGTTACAACTACAACTGAAATGATGTTATGAAATTGGAAAAACATCAACTTTATCGTGATAAACTTGATGATCTGAAGAAACTAGATTTTGTCTTGAGCGTTTGATGATATCGGAAGAAAACTACACTTTGTCTTGAGTAGTTGATGATATGGAAGAAAACTTACACTTTGTCTTGAGTAGTTGATGATAATTGAAGAAAACTGCACACTTTGTCTTGAGTAGTTGATGATATGGGAAGAAAACTGTACACTTTGTCTTGAGTAGTTGATGATGTCGGAAGAAAACTATACACTTTATCTTGAGTAGTTGATAATAATTGAAGAAAACTAAACACTTTATCTTGAGTAGTTGATGATGTCGGAAGAAAACTATACACTTTATCTTGAGTAGTTGATGATATCTGATAGCAGTCAATGGATTCTCATCATTCTTCGGTAAAACCACATCTCTGTGGCCCTCATAGATTTTTCGATATGTTGGTTTATTGTGAATAACTCGCATCCGTATGTCAGTATTTGTTCTATGTGGCACTGAATAACTCGCATTCTGATCTCAAATGACAATGAATTTGTTGCATTTAATGCTTCTCATTTTCTGAAATGATGCTTTCGCCTGCCCTATTCTTCTATTATAAACATGACATAAAAAACCCCAATCAAATAGATTCAAATTTCTTGCGCATGACAGTCTCACCACGATCACACAAAAAAAAACAAATATAGAACAATTATTTTAACTTATCATGGGAAATGCGTATCCAATAGCTCTCTCTCAACTACTCCGGTTGCAACCATCTTGGTTACAGTAAGTCATTTTTTTTTTCAATCTGTCAAGTCAACATTTTTCTTGTAACAGATAAACTGGGAGATGAAATTGTAATCCTTACTCTGACATGGAAGATTACAGCTGAAGCGATATGATAATCTATCGAGGATTCAGTTTCTCGTGGAGCCAGCAGGGGTGTCCTTACCCAGAGCTGAGCCCCGAGCAGGACGCCAGAAAGCGAGAAGAGATAACGAGAGGTAATTGGTAACAAATTGGTGTTGTTTTGAGTCGGGATTCTGAGGAAGCACCCATACCTATTTCTGCTGCATGTGCCATCTAACACTGTCTTGATTTTCTGAAGTACTGTGTATATTGTTTACTGGCAGGCTTGATTAATGTATGTATTACTATATACCTTCATCTTGAATATATATATCACTTTCCTCTCGTTAACTTAAGTGCCAGTTTCTTGTACCCACCTTTCATTTGTTACTTCCACTTTGAAAGAACGAGCACATTCTCTGCTAACAGTTACCTATTGCTTGGAACATTGTTCCCTGTACATGAGCCAAGATGAAATCAAGATCACATCTTTGTCTACATTACCAAAGTAGAATTTATCAAATTTACATCTATGTCTACATACCAGAAGTAGAAGTTATCTATCTACATCCTGTCTACATTACCAGAGTAGGAGTTATATCCACGTCCTGTATACATTACCAGAGCAGAAGCTATCTATCTCATATCTGTCTACATTACCAGACGTAGGAGTTATCAAGTTTAATCTTCTGTCTACATACCAGAAGTAGAAGTTATATTACATCTCTGTTACATTACCAGACGTAGAAGTTATCAAGTTTACATCTTTGTCTACATCACCAGAAGTAGAAGTTATCAAGTTTACATCTTTGTCTACATTACCAGACGTAGAAGTTATCAAGTTTATATCTTTGTCTACATCACCAGAAGTAGAAGTTATCAAGTTTACATCTTTGTCTACATTACCAGACGTAGAAGTTATCAAGTTTATATCTTTGTCTACATCACCAGAAGTAGAAGTTATCAAGTTTACATCTCTGTCTACATTACCAGAAGTAGAAGTTATCAAGTTTATATCCCTGTCTACATTATCAGAAGTAGAATTTATCAAGTTTACATCTCTGTCTACATCACCAGAAGTAGAAGTTATCAAGTTTACATCTCTGTCTACATCACCAGAAGTAGAAGTTATCATATCTGCATCTCTGTCTACATTACCAGAAGTAGAAGTTATCAGAGTTTTACTCTGTCTCTTATCAGACTAGGAAGTTAATCATATCTGCATCTCTGTCTCATTTCGAAGTAAGTTATCAAGTTTATATCTCTGTCTACATTAGAAGTAGAAGTTATCAATTTATATATCTGTCTACATTACAGTAGTAGTTATCAAGTTTATTTTGTCACTTCCAGAAAGAAGTTATCAAGTTTACATCTCTGTCTTACATTGCCAAGAGAAGTATCAAGTTTATATCTCTGTCTACATTACCAAAGTAGAAATTATCAAAGTTTATACTTGTCTACATTACCAGACATAGAAGTTATCAAGTTTACATCTCTGTCTACATTACCAGAAGTAGAAGTTATATTATATCTCTGTCTACATTACCAGAGTAGAAATTATCATTATATCTCTGTCTACATTACCAGACATAGGAGTTATCAAGTTTACATCCTGTCTACATTACCAGAAGTAGAAGTTATCAGTCTATCTCTGTCTACATTACCAGAAGTAGAATTATCAGTTTACATCTCTGTCTACATTACCAGAAGTAGAAATTATCAAGTTTATATATCTGTCTACATTACCAGACATAGAAGTTATCATATCTGCATCTCTGTCTACATCAGCAGAAGTAGAAGTTCAATGCAATAAAAATATATATGGAAATCAGAATACAAGATTTATGATAAACTTTCAATGCCATAAAAATGTATATGGAAATCAAAAGAAATCAATTTCAATAGCAATGAACGGGTCGTTAACTGATAAATCATGTCAGCCTTTACGTAAGTACTTCTGTGAAACATGAAGATCAAGTACAACGACAGCCAACATGATGACATTGTTCAAGTATCAGTTTGCAGATCAGAAGGGTTGATATGGTATAGAGAATCTAATTTTTGTTTGTTGCTTGCGTTTCTTAACCACTTTTTGTGATTTGTGCGGTTTGCGTCGAGAACGTGAATACGTTGAGGGCACGTTATGTCTTCGACATTTAGGACGGTATATCCGTATTTCTTCCAAAGTTTGTGCATAATCTCCAACAGGATAAACAATTGTGATAATTATGATTTTTATCATCATCAAATAGCCTGTCCTGAGCAGAACTTTACCACCCCAACAGTCCTTCGGAATTTCTCTCTCTCTCATAGGCTAGACGTCCCGCCTCTGCAGCCATCATGGTCAAACCATCAGTTACATCCTGAATCCACTTTTCTCCGTGGTCTTCCTCTTTTTCTCTTTGCCGGTATGCCACCTTCCATGATGGTCTTCTCATTATGATTTTACAAACAGATAATGTCCAGAATTCTAGTAATGGGAACTTGTGTTCGAAAACATCATCAAATAGCTTGTCCTGAGCAGAACTTTGCATCCCCAACAGTCCTCCGGAATTTCTCTCCCTCATATGCCAGATGTCCTGCCTCTGCAGCCGTCATGTTTAAACCATCAGTTACATCCTGAATCCATCTTCTCCGTGGTCTTCCTCTTTTTCTCTTTACCAGTATGCCTCCTTTCATGATGGTCTTCTCCAGCCCATCATGGCATTTTGTATGTTCACAATATCTCAATTTTCTGTTTCTTATTTGTTGGAAAATAACCCACACAAAAATAAACAAGGATGTACTTGGGTAGAGCATACATAACAAAACCAGCTCTTGGAAAAGCAAATAAATCCTAGTCCTGAATAGAATTAAAGAATGGTCAAAAATCTCACAGAGAAGAGCTCTTCAAGCAGATATTATGGAGACGGGGAAGAAAGACATGAAATGATATGATAGGACAGTAAATAAGTAAGTATTTAACCCTTTAGCTGCTAAGGACGTATATATACGTTTTTTCAATTTACTTCTAAAGACGCATTAACACGTCTGTTATTATCCCTGCTCTGTGGGCTAAAAACGCGTTAACACGTTATACATTGCTACTGTCACTGCTATAGGCGTACATTCATGTTTGTGACCTAGAAACAAATAGTAGCGATTTTTAGCTCAGCCTTCGGAAAGTATGTAGCAGTGAAAGGGTTAAGTTGAGGGCTCGTCTCCCCAGCGTGTTCGTAGCGCATTGGACTACGGGTGACTATCCCTCTGTGTGTGCGGTTCAATTCCGCGGGATGGCAGAAAAAGCCACAGATTCCCCAGATTTACGGTGTTTGTGGCACCGAACCGAATTGTTACGATGTCCATGGCACCGAGTCGAAGAGCTGAAAAGCTCAAGTGCTTCTGGATCGGGAAAAAAAAAAAATTTAAGTTGAGGACCTGTACCCCAGAATGAGCTAAAAGTGTTGTTGTCGTTAGTTTTTGTTTGTAAGATGTAAGCTAAAAGTGTTTTAGTTTTTGTTAGTAAGATGTGAGCTAAAAGTGTTGTTGTCGTTAGTTTTTGTTAGTAAGATGTGAGCTAAAAGTGTTTTAGTTTTTGTTAGTAAGATGTGAGCTAAAAGTGTTGTTGTCGTTAGTTTTTGTTAGTAAGATGTGAGCTAAAAGTGTTTTAGTTTTTGTTAGTAAGATGTGAGCTAAAAGTGTTGTTGTCGTTAGTTTTTGTTAGTAAGATGACATCAATTCCCCTATCTAGAGGCTATTACGGAGATGTCAATATTTTAATAGCAGAACTACCATTCATATTGACGATGTCACTATTTTACTCACATCACCTGCAGTTGTCTCGAAGATGTTATTACTTTATCAGAACTAAAGACATCCGCTCATATTCTTCCTACCAGAACTAGCAGACATCCCGCTCATATTCCTTCCCTACCAGAACTAGCAGACATCCCGCTCATATTCCTTCCCTACCAGAACTAACATATATCATGATGATATCATCACTTCACTAATAGGAGTTGCAGTTATCACAATGATATCAATAATATATGAGCTGTAAAAATTGAACGTTTCTCCCATGACTACAGAATCCACTTAACGTTTTAAAAACTTCAAGAATTTATGATGAATTACACTTTTTCAATGTTCAAGTCTTTTAATGCGTATTTAACGCACCCCCTCATTTCTCCCGCTCTACCACTTCCCCCTTCACCCCACCCGCTCAATAAGCTACATAAACAACGGGCCAATGTTTTTCTTGCAACAAGTCTGAACAAAGACAACAGATGTCATCTCAAATTGAAGCTGCCTTAAAGTGATACAAGATACTTGTCGCTGGAATATTAGCAGAGTGGTCTAGGCTACACCCCCAAACCATGCCTGGCCAGACCTAAGAGCCATGCCAGCTTGCTTATTTAGCTGAATCCAAGTTCCAGAGAACTAAGGAAGGAAATATGCCAGTCGTTTTTTTTATTTTTAGTTGGGTACTGTGACGACAAAGTGAAAAGAGTTAAGACACTGGGACACGAGACTCAGAGTATTCAACGTTACACTAATGGTGTTTTCTCACAAACATTTCTCCCGGTTAGACGTCAGCGTAACGAAGCTTATTAACTCACAATAAACGATTCCATTTTCATTTGGAATTTCGAGCAGGGCTCTCCTGTAAACGTTACCCAGCCAAGTCCAGCTACTCTGTATCGTCTGTATTATTTTCTGCACTGTTTTGCTTATTATCCCCCTCAGCGCGTTTCAGGTTTGTCCTCTCGTTGCAGTTTTCTCCCCTCAAGTACTTCATTGTATGGTGTCTCTCTATTTGAATATGCTATTTTATTTTCTCTGGTGTTATCTGTTGAGACATTCTATTTTGCTATTCTTTGATGTTCTATACTTTGAGACGCTATTATCTATCCATGAAATCCTCTAGTTTTAGTTCCAATATAGACGTAAATCATGGACAATAACTCAAGCATTAAACAAGAAAATAGAATATTCTGAAACACAATTGTTACACAATAATTCCTAGAAAACGCTGCTGTTTAAGAAGAATAGGAATATCGTTACATGGCAAGATCTGAACGTTGAGGTACCTTGATCCATAAACAATATCATATCTTCGAAACTGAACTAGTTTAGTCATATTAAACATCACTTGGTTTAGAGAGAGAAGCACTAGATGCCAGGAAGATCCAACTTACTCAAAGGCAACAAAAACGGAATACGTTATACGGAACCACAGAACAACTTACAAGCAGATACCACTGCATAGTATTGGACCGAAGGGCAAGAGCTCAAGTGCCGCTGGATCATTGAAAAAAAGAGAGAGAGATAGCAAAATAAAGAGTAATGTGTTCCACCTGGTAAACGAGGCCATGGATTACTTAAGATCTTTTGCAGACAAGTTATGTAGAAGATGTCGAGTTTGAACAATCTTGTTCTGTCATTCTCCAACATTCTCATCCATATTGTAAAGATAATAGCACACATCGTCTTTATATATTAATATTGGCTCTGTTAAAGTACTGAGTTGATTTACAGACCGTCTGAAGGGTTATGAATACACTTCGTGCCTTGCACAGTCATCTTTTAATATCAGAACCAGCTTCTCCTTCATGTCTGATAACACTTCCAAGATATGTGAAAACTATTGTATTTGGAAGGATTCTATTTTGCAGTTTGACTAGTGTTGCGATGTTCAGATCAGTTTTTTTTCTATTTTCTTCTAACTTTTGTTTTACATATATATATACATATACATCTATTGATTTAAAAATATAAATGATAAATGATAACAATTACGTGAGAAATATAATTTTAGTTTACATGTCGATTTTGTTGATGTTAATTTTAAAGCTATGTGGCTTTTTATTTCCTATATTTCTTCAATGGTTATAAGTTTTACATCAGTCTATTCTGTATTAGTTCTGTCGTGCATGAAACGCTCGTACTACATTCTCGTTAACCAGCATTTGAGACTGTCCATTTTTACTTTATCTTTTATACCGTATATCTCTTCTAAGCTCTCGTCCCACAATCCTACACCGCCCTAAAATGCGGTACTAGATGTAGTAGCGACAGTACCGTATATATCATGATACTCAGAGATCCTCCCCCTCCTCCCCACTCCCATACAGTTTCACCGGATGGATGTTTCTTAACAAGCAGAAGCACACAACTCTCCTCTCAACTTACAGAGACAAATAAACAAAACTTACTACACATAGACCACGAGAGAAGCTGCGCTGTTGGTCTGACATAGAGACCAGCTAAAAATGTGTTCACAGTTCAACAACAGAGTTCAGAGCTTCCTGTTATGCATGATCTCGCCATGTATGTCCCCTTCTCCTTCACCAGCCAATTCTACCCCAACATCTGGTGAGAAGATGCTAAGTTAACAACAGGCGTTAACTGTATTACAGAAGTGCAACATTTCTGTAGCTTTAATCAGCAATGAAACTTTGAAACCTATAGAAGGGAAACTACACAACGTTGAACCAATACTAATGAAATCACATAACTTAAGAAAGTGAAAAGCAAAGAAACCCTTGTTCATACCTTGAAGGTATAATGATAATACAGTGTTAAGCGAGTATTTTTCATTGACCGTGGGCACACGCTGTGTGGTGTAGTCAACATGACACCAGCCATCTTTACTTCTCAGTTCTTTTCCTAGTACCCGATCCAAGCTGAGTAGACCTGGGAGCCGTTAAGGTTGAACAAAATGTTCCACGCCCACTGTGGAATTGTACACGGACCACTAGCATAAGAAGTGAGTTCTCTAACAACTACACTACTGCGGCTCTCAACTGTGAAAGTAATATCAAGAAAACTAAATAACTTTAAAAGTTATAGAATGGAAACTACATAATTTGTGTCATATAAATAACTGTCAAGTAGATTATCCAATGAGCAACAAACAAAAAAACTCAACTCAACAATACAGAAAACTAAATAATTTGTCAAACTAAATACCGGTATAACTAAATAGTAAATAGCACGAACATTAAATAATTGAAAACACTATGTAGATATCAGCTAACTAACTTTTTAACTAAATAAGATGGCTGCTATTAAAGAGAATAACTATGTTTCTAAAACTGTAAGACATGAGACTAAAAGACATTAAACCTCTCCGGATGTCGCACTACATCACTAGCTACACAACAACGACGAGACATTAAACCTCTCACGACGTTGTACTGCATCACCAGCTCATCACAACACTTTATTGTATCAGTGGATTTGCAAGAAGATATCTACCAACAGACATTGTATAGTTTCAAACTAGACGTAGGGGCTGATGTCTTAATACTCTTCTTACATCAGACCTAGTATTCTATTCGGTATAGTCTCACTGTAGTCTCACTGAAGGCTCACTGTAGTCTCACTGTAGTCTCACTGTTGTCTCACTGTAGTCTCACTGTAGTTTCACTGTAGTATAACTGTAGTCTCACTGTAGTCTCATTGTAGTCTCACTGTAGTCTCACTGTAGTCTCACTGTAGTCTCACTGTAGTCTCACTGTAGTTTCACTGTAGTCTAACTGTAGTCTCACTGAAGTTTCACTGTAGTCTCACTGTAGTCTCACTGTAGTCTCACTGAAGTTTCACTGTAGTCTCACTGTAGTCTCAGTCTCACTGAGTCTTCACTGTAGTCTCACTGTAGTCTCACTGTAGTCGTCTCACTGTAGTCTCACTGCAGTCGTCTCACTGTAGTCTCACTGCAGTCGTCTCACTGTAGTCTCACTGCAGTCGTCTCACTGTAGTCTCACTGTAGTCTCACTGTAGTCTCACTGTAGTCTCACTGTAGTCTCACTGTATCGTCTCCTGTATTCTCACTGTAGTCTCACTGTACTTCACTGCAGTCGTCTCACCTGAGTCGTCTCACTGTAGTCGTCTCACTGTAGTCTCACTGCAGTCGTCTCACTGCAGTCGTCTCACTGTAGTTCACTGTAGTCTCACTGTAGTCTCACTGTAGTCTCACTGTAGTCTCACTGTGATCGTCTCTCTGTATTCTCACTGTAGTCTCACTGTAGTCTCACTGTACTCTCACTGCAGTCGTCTCACTCTAGTCTCACTGTAGTCGTCTCACTGTAATCTCACTGTAGTCGTCTCACTGTAGTCTCACTGTAGTCGTCTCACTGTAGTCTCACTGTAGTCTCACTGTAGTCTCACTGTAGTCTCACTGTGATCGTCTCTCTGTATTCTCACTGTAGTCTCACTGTAGTCTCACTGTATCTCACTGTAGTCAGTCTCACCTAGTCTCACTGTAGTTGTCTCACTGTAATCTCACTGTAGTCGTCTCACTGTAGTCTCACTGTAGTCGTCTCACTGTAGTCTCACTGTAGTCTCACTGTAGTCTCACTGTGTCGTCTCCTGTATTCTCACTGTAGTCTCACTGTAGTCTCACTGTAGTCTCACTGTAGTCGTCTCACTGTAGTCTCACTGTAGTCTCAGTGTAGTCTCACTGTAGTCTCACTGTAGTCCACTGTAGTCACACTGTAGTCACACTATAGTCTCACTGTAGACTCACTGTAGTCACACTGTATACCAGATTAAACTGTGGGTTTAACTTAACACTGTATTCACTGTAGTCTCACTGTAGTCTCACTGTAGTCTCACTGTAGTCTCACTGTAGTCTCACTGTATACCAGATCAAACTGTGAGTTTAACTTAACACTGTAGTCTCACTGTAGTCTCACTGTAGTCACACTGTAGTCTCACTGTATACCAGATCAAACTGTGAGTTTAACTAACAGGACATTCATTGAAAATGCCGGAACAGAAATGACAACTTTCGTCACTATAAAGTAATTACGGCACGCGCACATCTCGCGCAAGTAACTCTCACAACCAACAATCCTTGTTAGACCCGTACAAAACTTCATATTTGATTGCTGACGGTCTGACCCTTAAAGACAGGAAGGTGATCTGAAATTGTGTGCAAGAGGAAGTGAAAGATTAGATGAGAGAGAGAGAGCGAGAGAGAGAGAGAGAGAGAGAGAGAGAGAGAAAATAGCATGCGATAAATGATATTGCCGTATACTGTGTATCAAAATATCTACAATTTTAAAGTGATTTTTATTTGTTGTTAAACAATTCTCTTAGTCTAATTTCTTGTTAAGCAGCTGTCCATGACTTATATTATTTGGTACGCTTATGTCTTTTTTGGTAACATATGTGTCTTTAATAATAATAATAATAATTCCTCTCGCACCGTTATACGTTACATAGGGCCTGCAAGTAATCTGCCCATACCGCTCTATCCTGGGCAACTCGCTCAATCTCCTCCATGGAACTGAGACCGATGTTTCTTGTCTCTCTCAGCAAAGTTCGTTTCAGGGTCTCCTTAGGTCGTCCTCTCTTTCTTGAACCCTTTGCATCCTACTTCAATGCCTGCTTTGTTATTCGTTGATCATTTCTCCTCAAGGTGTGTCTCCATCACCTTGTCAACATATCTCCATCTTCTCTGTCCTATAACAGTTGTCACTAGTGGTTGACCATACATTTCTCTGATTTCATCACTTCTCCTGAAGTAAAATAGATTCATGTTAACGTTTAAAATTCAATCAGGAAACTAAACCGAAAAGTATGAATATATTCCCTGAAATACTCTCCCACTTTAGAAGGTGATTTATTACCAGTAATACTCTTACACCTGAGAGAGTAATTTATTCCCAGGAATACTCTTACACCTGAGAGAGTAATTTATTCCAAGGAATACTCTTACACCTGAGAGAGTAATTTATTCCCAGGAATACTCTCACACCTGAGAGAGTAATTTATTCCCAGGAATACTCTTACACCTGAGAGAGTAATTTATTCCCAGGAATACTCTTACACCTGAGAGAGTAATTTATTCCCAGGAATACTCTCACACCTGAGAGGGTAATTTATTCCCAGGAATACTCTTACACCTGAGAGAGTAATTTATTCCCAGGAATACTCTACACCTGAGAGTAATTTATTCCCAGGAATACTCTCACACCTGAGAGAGTAATTTATTCCCAGGAATACTCTTACACCTGAGAGAGTAATTTATTCCCAGGAATACTCTTACACCTGAGAGAGTAATTTATTCCCCGGAATACTCTTACACCTGAGAGAGTAATTTATTCCCAGGAATACTCTCACACCTGAGAGAGTAATTTATTCCCAGGAATACTCTTACACCTGATAGAGTAATTTATTCCCAGTAATACTCTTACACCTGAGAGAGTAATTTATTCCCAGGAATACTCTTACACCTGAGAGAGTAATTTATTCCCAGGAATACTCTCACACCTGAGAGAGTAATTTATTCCCAGGAATACTCTTACACCTGAGAGAGTAATTTATTCCCAGTAATACTCTTACACCTGAGAGAGTAATTTATTCCCAGGAATACTCTTACACCTGAGAAAGTAATTTATTCCCAGGAATACTCTTACACCTGAGAGAGTAATTTATTCCCAGGAATACTCTCACACCTGAGAGGGTAATTTATTCCCAGGAATACTCTCACACCTGAGAAGGCGATTATTACCAGAAATTCACACCTGAGAAGATGATTCATTACAAGAAAATATTCTCTCAC
Organism: Arion vulgaris; assembly: GCA_020796225.1. NCBI lineage: Eukaryota > Metazoa > Mollusca > Gastropoda > Stylommatophora > Arionidae > Arion > Arion vulgaris. The sequence goes on from CM036759.1 coordinate 30,405,712, forward strand.
CTGAGATGATCTGAAACATTTCACTTCGGAAAAGATAACTTCTCCTTCAAACACTCAAGATGTTATAGCTACACTACTTGAAAATCTGACTAAAAGATTACGTCTTGCTGAAAGTGACAGTTTCTAAAACTGACAGGCTTATCATCCTGGTATTCCACATCTTGCTGCAGTTTTCTAATGTATTTGAAATAGGAATATTGAGAACACTGGCCGTTATTGATAGAGACAGATACAGAGAGAAGTGCTTGCGATGTAAGAAGAGTAAAGATGAAAATTTTCTTTGGTGTCAAATAAATACTAGTTTACTACAGTTGTTTATACATAGATTTCTAATACTACAATTTTATCCAGTCAGTAACAATTTACTACAGTTGTTTATACATAGATTTCTAATACTACAATTTTATCCAGTCAGTAACAATTTACTACAGTCGTTTATACATAGATTTCTAATACTACAATTTTATCCAGTCAGTAACAATTTACTACAGTTGTTCATACAAAGATTTCTAATACTACAATTTTATCCAGTCAGTAACAATTTACTACAGTTGTTTATACATAGATTTCTATACTACTATTCTATGAGTCAGTAACAATTTGCTACAGTTGTTTATACATAGATTTCTAATACTACTATTTTTATGGAGTCAGTAACAATTTACTACAGTTGTTTATACATAGATTTCTATTACTACTATTCTATGGAGTCAGTAACAATTTACTACAGTTCTTTATACATAGATTTCTAATACTACAATTCTATGGAGTCAGTAACAATTTACTACAGTTGTTTATACATAGATTTCTATTACTACTATTCAATGGAGTCAGTAACAATTTACTACAGTTGTTTATACATAGATTTCTAATACTACAATTTTATCCAGTCAGTAACAATTTACTACAGTTGTTCATACAAAGATTTCTAATACTACAATTTTATCCAGTCAGTAACAATTTACTACTGTTGTTCATACATAGATTTCTAATACTACAATTTTATCCAGTCAGTAACAATTTACTTCTTTTGTTCATACATAGATTTTTAATATTACAATTCTATCGAGTCAGTAACAATTTACTACTTTTGTTCATACATAGATTTCTAATACTACAATTGTATCCAGTCAGTAACAATTTACTACTTTTATTCATACATAAATTTTTAATTCTACAAATCTATCGAGTCTGTAACAATTTACTACAGGTTGCTAATACATTGCTTGTTACCACTAGAATTGTACCAGTTTTCTGTAGATGACATGTCACTTGCTTACATTAGTTTCTGTAGATGACATGTCACTTGTATACATTCGTTTTCATCAGTACTTATATGTTTCTTGATGTTTTCACGAGCAGAGAAAAACACACCCGATATCAAACTCATTGTCTAATAAACAACTGACATCTAGAACTCCATACTTTTCAAGAAATTTTTATTTCTTCGCCTGCTCTGAATTCATGTAGTGTTACCCTAATATGTAACTCTGACTTATTTTCAGTGAAGGCAAAGCTTTTAATTCATAATGGGTTTCTTCACCATTCAGACAAAGCCTTACTCCGATTTCTAGTACTCGTAATTAGATCCTCAAGAATGGATAGAGAACTGAAGTTCAACACGTACCATATGCACATTGGAAAGTTTGTCCCATGTTACCTCGAACCCCGTAATTAGCACCGCATGTGGTTACCAGCAAAGCATGTTATAGACTTCACTATCGAACCCCTATATTTATTGATTTATTCGATAAAAATTTATAATCATAGATTCTCGTAAGAATTCATTTTATTTAGATGTTTGTTACCTAATGCTCTGTTACCAAAAATGATGGGACTTCACTATCGAACCCCCGTAATTAGCATCGCATGTGGTTACCAGCAAAGCATGTTATAGACTTCACTATCGAACCCCCGTAATTAGCATCGCATGTGGTTACCAGCAAAGCATGTTATAGACTTCACTATCGAACCCCCGTAATTAGCATCGCATGTGGTTACCAGCAAAGCATGTTATCGACTTCACTATCGAACCCCGTATTAGCACCGCATGGTTACCAGCAAAGCATGTTATCGACTTCACTATCGAACCCCGAATTAGCACCGCATGTGGTTACCAGCAAAGCATGTTATAGACTTCACTATCGAACCCCCGTAATTAGCATCGCATGTGGTTACCAGCAAAGCATGTTATAGACTTCACTATCGAACCCCCGTAATTAGCATCGCATGTGGTTACCAGCAAAGCATGTTATAGACTTCACTATCGAACCCCGTAATTAGCATCGCATGGTTACCAGCAAAGCATGTTATAGACTACTATCGAACCCCGTAATTAGCATCGCATGTGGTTACCAGCAAGCATGTTATCGACTTCACTATCGAACCCCGTAATTAGCATCGCATGTGGTTACCAGCAAGCATGTTATAGACTTCACTATCGAACCCCGTAATTAGCAACCCCGTAATTAGCATCGCATGTGGTTACCAGCAAAGCATGTTATAGACTTCACTATCGAACCCCCGTAATTAGCATCGCATGTGGTTACCAGCAAAGCATGTTATAGACTTCACTATCGAAGCCCCACTATATTTATTTATTTATTCGAGAACAACACATATAATCATAGATTCTACGTAAGGAATTAATTCTTATTTTGTATGTTTGTTGGCCTAAATGCTCTGATTTAACCAAAAATGACTGGGACAAAAACAGAAATGGAAAGGACTTGCTCGGCTTAGAAGACTTTAATCCTGGTGGCGTCAGCCTAGGTTAGTGACTCTGTCTATTAACCCGACGTTCTGAAATTCGAATCACGCTGTGACAGTTTGCTTGCAAATTATTTTCCGTTGATTTTAACAAAGGACGATGGCGCCACCCGTTCAAAAGCAAGACAAACTACTGAACGTATAAGTGGTGCCTAGAAAATCAACGACTTGTTTACTGTGGTTGATGGCTACTCCTAGGATATGCCACGATTTTCATTTAATCCTTACATCAAACAAACATAACAGACAAATATTATTACCCGCATAATATCTCTTACTTTATGTTTACATATCACGAATAAATACTAGCCCACATTTATATACAAATATACTCACAAGAACACATATATTTAGATAACGCTCTTCATATATAATATATAATATACTTCTCGCCCTTTACAACTTGCTTCAACAATGATATTTATTATCATTATTCCTATGTTTGTCCTTGGCTCTTAACGAATTTTATTTCTTCTCATTTTTCTCTATTTTGTTAAGGAGCATCAGGTCTACTACCTATCGCCTACAGGTGTACATGAGATGTGATTTCTTGACAGATATATACAAGTGCTAACTAAGCAACCATTTATATATGACCTATGGAAGCTGAATACAAACCCTCAGTGCTCAAAATGTCAGCACCCAGAAGCATCATAAAATAGATAAAACCTCATGTATGGTCTCCGATTTCTTAAACGAATACCAACAAATGCTCTGGTGTTCCTATCTTACGGCATGTAGAGATTACAATGATCACGATGTAGAGATTACAATGATCACGATGAGCTCTAATTGATTAAGAACATTACTATCCTCGACGATTTATTGCTATTTAGGAAAGAGATTGCTATGATCAGGTACTGACAAGTTATAAACGTTTAGAAACAGTTGTTACAGGTAAACTATGTGTATATCAGATTAGAGACGATCAATTCTTGTTTCAGGGGCGAAGGTTGTTTATTTGTTTCTTATGTAGGGAATAAAAGCATCTTTAAGTAGAGGCGTGCCCTTTTCAACCTAAGTACGTCTTTTTTTTTTGGTTATGTCAGAACGTGTAGGCCAAGAAGCATAGGAGATAATTCTTGTAATGTGAATGTTGTTCAGATTTGAACTCGTGCACTTTCGATCTCTATCCATATTGTTTTCAATAATATTTTGCTATTTACATTGCTTCATTTTAAATTGTTTTCAATCACAGAATAGAAGCTCTGGGTTTTTTAATTGTTTATTTGTATATATATATATATATATATATATATATATATATATATATATATATATATATATATATGACCTTTTCATTTGTATAGATGGTCAATTGGCAAGTGTGTTACTGTGACAACTTCTGAGTTTGCGATTGGCTCTAATGTTAATCTATTGCTCAACTCATTGTCCATATATTGCTCATCCATTGCTCATATATTGCTCATCTATTGCTCATCACTAAGTTTTGTTTTTTAAAAAGATTCAGCATGTTTACGTAATGTTATTTTCCATATAACTCGGTCCTCAGTAAGTTTTTGGCACTTTTTGAGATCAATAGAAAAGTTCTTCTTTGAGACCTTGCAGATAACCTTATATCTGATCAGTGGTCTGCTTTGGAGCCTCTTCCCTTTCGAAAGTTCACAGAACAACTTCTGTTGGGACATGCGACTATTTACCATTCTTCTCACATGTCCTTGACATCTTAGTCTTCTACTGCTGAGCATTCCCATGATTAAATTCAAGTTTGCACCGTGCCGTACATCAGAGTTGGCTATCTTGTCGTACCACCTGATGTTCATAAAGTTGGTGAGACATCGAAGGTGAAAGATGGCTCCTCTCATGCTTTGAATATAACAGACACTTAGATACGGAAAGAAGAATATACTACAACCTCAACTGTACATGGAAGAATGTTTATCTAAGTCTAAAACTCATCCAGATACACATCAAAATATATCAGTTTCTGCCGCCCGAGTGGTTCCTGGGACCCAAATTTGAAGTGTAAAGAATAGAACCACTGTTACCTGCCACGCATGTCGTAAAAGGCGGCTAAGGAGGTTTGGCTGAAATCGGATGCACGTGTCATAAACGTGTAGAAATCTATGCGTTAGGAGCCTACCAAATCAATGTGCAACGTATACACGTTCTTGGCAAAGATCAAGCATATCACAAAGAGTGATTAAAACTGGTCGTAAAGAACGAACGCAAAGAAGAAGAAGATCAGTTTATGTAACTAGAACAATTTTTAGTTAACTTTATCTTAGAAACAAAAGAAAAGTAAATTGATGTAGAAAACATAACAACTAGAGAGAACACATCGACACTGTTATAAATTGTCTTTCTTTTTTACTGGTAAATTATCAGTAGACGAAATCAGAATCAGACAAATAGAGACTAGAAGGAGATCAAAATTTGAAAACAATGCTAAGCAAATGTAATTACCTAGCTCTTGAAACAAAGAGACGGGAATGACCTGGAGTGAACTAAGCTGGCTGCTGGCTTTCTTAAGTCCAATCTGGTTTATGAGTGGGTTTGCAATCAGTTTCTGAGTGGGTTATACAATAGGTTTCAGGCCGGGTTGTACAAGTTACTGAGTGGGTTTACAATATGTTTTTTAGTGGGTTGTACAATAGATTTCTGGCTAGGTTGTACAAGTTACTGAGTGGGTTTACAATATGTTTCTGAGTGGGTTGTACAATAGGTTTCAGGCTAGGTTGTACAAATTACTGAGTGGGTTTACAATATGTTTCTGAGTGGGTTGTACAATAGGTTTCAGGATTGGTTGTACAAGTTACTGAGTGGGTTTGTAATACGTTTCTGAGGGGGTTGTACAATAGATTTCAGGCCGGGTTGTACAAGTTACCGAGTGGGTTTGCAATACTTTTCTGAATAGGTTGTACAAGAACAGTTGCAATTAGAAAGTATCTGACACAGACAAACGATTTTGGAATGTGATAATTGACACATTATGGGTTATCATATAATAACATTTCAACATCCACATTTTCAATATTATTATTTACGTATATTGTGAATGTTGTTTTGATCTTCACATACATTCTGAATGTTGTTTTGATCTTCACATACATTCTGAATGTTGCTTTTATCTTCACATACATTGTGAATGTTGCTTTATCCTACATAAATTTAATGTTACACTCATCTTCACATACATTGTGAATGTTATACTCATCTTCACATACATTGTGAATGTTGCTTTTATCCTCACATAAATTGTGAATGTTGCTTTTATCCTCACATACATTGTGAATGTTACATTCATCTTCACATACGCTGTGAATGTTGCTTTTATTTTCACATGTATTGTGAATGTTATTTTTATCTTCACGTACATTGTGAATTCTGTTTTAATCATCACATACATTGTGAATGCTGTTTTAATCATCACATACGTTGTGAATGTTACATTTATCTTCACACACATTGTGAAGGCTGTTTTAAACATCACATACATTCTGAATGTTACTTTCATGTTCACATATAATATGAATGTTGCTTTTATTTTCACATATATCGTAAATGTTGTTTTAATCATCAGATATATTGTGAATGTTGTTTTAGTCATCTGTGTATCATCAATGTACGTACATTGTGAATGTTGGTTTAATTATCACATACATTGTGAACATTGCTTTTGATCTCCTACATCTACATTTGAAATATTGTCTTTATGTTATTACACTTGAACGTCAAACCATATAATCACATGTGTGAGATTCGACCCAGAAACAGAAAGACGATCTAACATCAGAGCCTGAACTAGACAAGATGAGAGAGAGAACAAAGCAAATAAATTGAATATAATTTGTAGTTTTAGAGATGGGAATCCCATACACACATAAATACAAATAGACAAACACACACGCACTCCCTACCCCTTTCACACACACACTATTCCTCTATATAAACACACTCACGCTCCTCTGTATTCATGATTCGCGCCATGTCTCGGCATGACATCATTGGCAGCTGCACTCTACACAAATAACACACACAAAAGATGGCACACTTCTATGGGATACCATATTCTATTACTGTTGAATGATGATTTCTCAGTTAATCTTGACTTAGTTTTTTCCAGTTTCTTATGTTCTTGGTAATATTTTTTCAAATATCTAATAATTGTATTTTCATTGTATTACTTCAAAAGAGAGTCAATATCGAGGACAAGAGAAAGGGGCGGGTTTTCATCAATTTTTCGTTTCTGATGCTCGTGCAAGAAAAGAAGCTGGAGGTGGAGAAGAACGCGAGGTTTGACAGCAGAGTTGAAATTCGCAACTAGTTCAGACTGCGCGCTCTGCCAAGAAGTACAAAACCAAATTGCGTCTTTGTTGGACTCCGCCTTATCAATTAGTTCCCAAATCTATGACCCCCAGAGAGGATGACAGGGCTTATCTGAGCTCTCTGTGGGTTCCAGTCTGTCGTAGTTGGTGTTGAATAAACAAGGGTCACGTCCGGGGTTCAGACCCTCTATGCTCGTTCACGAAATAAATTGGCCACTGTCATATATTGCCAACACAGACGTCAATCATACCGAGATCGTTATCTTCTGGTCATCTCATAGAACTTTTCAGAAAGGATACTTGAAACACGGACAAATGTAACATGTTATTAACTTGTTTGAATAAAAAGATATCACGAATGGAAGAAAAATTTTGCTGAGATTTGGGGATTGAAGAAAGAAATAATTTGTAACTGAAATGCAATATTTCATACAAGCAAATATAAACCGATAATAAACGATATCTAGATGTGATTGAGAATCAATAAAATCTGTAACTGTTAGGGATCAATCAATCAATATATTTTATTTCACTTCACAATTAAACATAAACGGTTGTTGATTGTCACATGATGATGATGTTTACAGTTTGGTTTAACCCCAGGGTTTGACGTAACCAGGAAGAAAATAACATTTACTGTCAATAATTTGTATTAATAAAATAGTTTAAATATACTGACGAGCAAGACAATTTGTCTGTAGGCACATACACGCGCGGACATTTCGCCACGCTCCAGGTTGTGAATTCATTACTATACCCTCGTTCTTCTCTGCAGCCTTGTCGTTGTTCTAACGCACGTGTAGATCTGTGAATGTTCTAGAGTGTATCTTTTGTGGTGTAAGCATAACGCTTATAAACAAGCTGGCTTTTATAGTAGCAAAATAGATTCTGTTTCAAAAGTCAGAGCATGTGAAGCAGACAAACAGATTTGAAGCAGACTGTTTTAGTTTTTGCATCCTATCGCGGTTGTCAAAGGTGAGACCGACGGGAGACCACTTCCAGCACTTGCAGGCCAGCTTGAACGCAGGTGTGAGGTTAGGAAGGTGGTCTGAAAGAATGGTCTAACACATCGGTGCAAGCTAGAAGGATAGTAGTCAAATCTTAGCTGGGAATCTGTTGGAACAAAGCCATGTTAGGGTCATGTTATTACTCGCCAGGGGCCGGTGAGCACAGTTTATTGAGTGTGCCGCGTGTTTGAATTATCAGGGGAAACAACTATTGTTTTGTCAACAATGACAGCAGTGTGGCATTTTACTCAAGGTCAGAAACATCACTAAAATTTGATGACTGTTTTGTTGATTGCCAGGAGCGGCGAGATAAGCAAGTTTTCAGTTTGAATGTGGGTTTTTAAACATCAGTAGCCACTTCTGGATGTTAGAGAAAAACCACATTAAGTGTGGTTAATAGATTGTGTGCATTTTCCTATACGGTTGCATTAGTTTTTTTGTGGTGACGGCTGTCGTCTCATTCAGCCCAATTTATGTGAACCCATTGCTTGTTCCAGCGGATGATTTGCAACCCTAAATAATAGTCAAAATGCAGCTTATTACAATCATTCACACCTAACATGCAGGATCAAACGATTGTTGTCTAATGCCAGAAGTACACCTGTGCCGTCGATGTTTACATATGAATGTATTGTTGATGTGCAAGTTCGGAAGTTTCAATGGGGTTTTATTTTAATCTAAAATTACAAGTTGTGATTTGTTCTTGGAAAAAAAAATCTCAACATTTAGGATTGCTTTATTCTCACGGGATGTCGCTAACAAGTAGACTAGTTCTCATATGCACATTTCTTGTAACACTGAATGTGTTAGAGTAGTCAAATCAAATAGCTTACATGCTGTAGTAGAGTGATTAAATAGAATACCTCACATGATATTCTAGCGTAGTTGAATAGAATAGCAGGCTGTCTTAACGTTGTCAATTAATTAGATTCGCAGGATGATCTTGCGTGGTCAAGTAGAATAGCTCCCAGGCTGTTCTATATTTTTAATTAGAATTACTCAGTGCCTATGCTAGCGTAGTCAAGTAAGATCACTCACTGAATGTGCTAGCGTAATCAAGTTCACTCACTGCCTGTGCTAGCGTAGTCAACACAATTGATCTCCGTGCAACATTCATTATGATTGATATAATGTTGTCTCTCTTACTGAGATATAAAACTGTTGTTCCCGGGACTACCATCACTAACCATCTAATTACAAAATGCTAAGATCTAATACTACGAGACTTTAAGCTCGTAATAACACTGTACCACTACTAATTTCAACATTAGTACTGCGAGACTTTAATCTCGTAAAACACAAATACTACTACTAATCTCAACATTAGTACTGCGAGACTTTAATCTCGTAAAAACACTGTACTACTACTAATCTCAACATTACTTCGTTTATTTGTGAAATGCATTTCTTACAATTATAGAACTCAATCTTAATGTCATGTTGGGAATACTTACAAATAACAAAAAACTAAGTTAGATAAAAGCAGTTTTTTCTTCAAAGAATAATCTCTATTTTTTGTTGAGTATGTCTCTACTTTTCTTTCCTTGATCTCTCTCTATTTTTATATGTTTCTCTCTATTTTGTTGTTTTTATTAGAGTCATTGTATGACATTGCTCTCTGTCTTATTGAAGTTAGCCACTTAATGATATATACATATACATCTGCAGAGCTACAGTTTCATATCTAATCTATATCTATTATTTATTTCATTTATAGATTATCTTTTCATTTCTAAAATCTGTTGGTGATTATGTATATTCTATTCTTGTCATGCGGAGTAGCGTCTTAACATATATATATATATATATTTGTAGCACAGTGGTAGTACTATATTTTTGCAAACTTGTAATATTAGATTTGTAGCACAGTGGTAGTGTTAGATTTGTAATGTAGTGGTAGGATTATATTTGTAGCAGAGTGGTAGTGTTAGTTTTGTAATGTAGTGGTAGGATTATATTTGTAGCACAGTGGTAGTGTTAGATTTGTAATGTAGTGGTAGGATTCTATTTGTAGCACAGTGGTGAGTAGTTATAGCACGTTTGTAAGATTGACGGTGCTAGTGCTAGATTTACAACACAGGGATAATACTACATTTGTAATACATTGGTAGTGCTAGATGTATAGAACAGTGGTATCATACAATTTCTAGTACGACGTAGTGCTACATTTGTAGTATAGTGATAGTGTATATTTATATTCGTCAACCTCACTCTCTCGTCCAGAACTATATGTATCCAGGGGCAAGATAAGTCGAGACCACTGGAGATAGTACCAGATGCAGTGAAAAACCAGATCTTCTTACTCGCCTTGCCGTGCTCTATGCGGTCCATACCACTCTGCTGTGGTTTGCCTTTCTAACCATTGAGTCAGCTAATGACCTCATCAATATAATATATTTATAATATGGAAATCATTGCTGGAGCCACTGGTAAGTGTTCTGGCTCTGATGCTTTTATGTTGCTGAAATATAATATTTACCTACTGGATCGTCTTGAGGCGAGAAATATAGTTTCCAATAATTTTTCCTATAAGACCGATTGTACGTTGTGGCAGTTATGCGCCTACAAGTAGGCAGGCACATCCGATAACTGCTACACTTTTTATTTACTAGAGTAGTTTCCATATTTCCCTACCTCAGTCGCCTCTTTCGGCATGAATTGTAGGTTGCCGTGTTACTATTATCTGCTCCCGGCATGAATTGTAGGTTGCAGTGTTACTATTATCTGCTCCCGGCATGAATTGTAGGTTGCCGTGTTACTATTATCTGCTCCCAGCATGAATTGTAGGTTGCCGTGTTACTATTATCTGCTCCCGGCATGAATTGTAGGTTGCCGTGTTACTATTATCTGCTCCCGGCAAGATACGGGAGTGGTTCCAAATAATTGCATATGCTCACTATTTCAATATTAAGAAATAAATCTACGCTCTATTATTGATGTTTTATTTTGGTTTCATGAAACATTATCTGTTAGAATAGTTTTAATTTGTCCCCAATATTCAGTCATAAATCAGCTCTCAGTATAATCTATATTTCAAATAAGTCTGAAGTAGACATAGAAAAACTAGAAGTCAAACAATTGGGAAGAAAACTATGAACATCTAGTTTGAATAGAGGCTGGTGATATCTGCAACATTGAGCCGCAATTGCTCGTAAAGCTGAAAAAGGAGATTTAAGAAAGATTTCTACAAGAAGAATATCTTTGCATAAACACTACAATTCTTCTGTTGTGCCTTGTCACTGAACGTCTAGACAGTGTGTCAATAATGGCCATTTTATGGATATCTTCATTATAATAATAAATCTTTCAGCTTTCTCTGATACACAGGTCCTTAACAAAGATTAGCAAATCGTTTCTATCAGGCGACATTCTTTCCAAATATATCGTGTCTTTCAAACTTCCACACTGTGATATCGCACTTCCAAACTCGTAACTTTAAATGATTCCATTTCTTTCATAAACTCACAATTCTTCTGTTGTGCCTTGTCACGAACGTCTAACATGTTCAATAATGGCTATGATACTTCATTATAATAATAAATCTTTCAGCTTTCCTGAAACAGGTCCTTAACAAAATTCAAATCGTTTCTATCAGGCGACATTCTTTCCAAATATATCCATTTCTTTTAAACTTCCACACTTTCCAAATATATCCATTTCTTTCAAACTCGCACACTTTCCAATTGTATCCATTTCTTTTAAACTTCCACACTTTCCAAATGTAACAATTTCTTTTAAACTTCCACACTTTCCAAATGTAACCATTTCTTTTAAACTTCCACACTTTCCAAATGTTCCATTTCTTTCAAACTTCCACATTTTCCAAATGTTTCCATCTTTAAAATCCACATTTTCCAAGTGTATCCATGCTTTCAAATTTCCCACATTTTCCAATTGTATCCATTTCTTTCAAACTCCAACATTTTCCAAGTTTATACATATTCTCCAAATCTACCCAGCTTCCATTTCCAACACTCTTATCCATGTTTCTTTGGTGTGCTCATGATTATCTTTCCCAGTGTGTTCAGAAAAGATTCGTCTTTCTCTTAGCTAGTCTTAACAAAGTATATGCCATCTAACATTAATGTTTTTATGTACGATCATATACATTTTGTATGTATCTCTCACTATCTTTGAATTTCAGTAGCAAATATAATTCAGGAATAACGGAATAGCATAAAGGCCGAAAATGTTAAAGTTCGGTGCAGCAAATGTTTCATAAAAAGATGCTAACTCGAACAACATATAAAGACATTTTGCAGAACAGATTGGTAATGAGAAACACTGGAAGAGAGATCTACGGATGCATGGCCAACTCATGCCCTAATGACAACATCAACGACACTACAAAGAGAGATGAGAGCACCATTTTTCGATCTCGATCCTAATACGTACCACTTGCTCTTATTATTATCGAATGATTGATATCACTGCACCGGGTTTTACCCCATTTAGCTCGGTTCCTCTCCGAAGAAATGGCATGCCACCTCCCCAGAGCATTGCACAAATCAAGAACTTCGTATCTCCTGCACAAATCCCAGGGGTCTGTGGAAAAAAATACACTCGTGAACAGAACGTCGCGGTCCGGATTCGAACTCACGAACTTCGACTAGCAAGGTAAGGGCTTAACCAATTAGCCACAGAGACCGTTGATAACATTGGCAAAATTCAACCACTGCACACTCCAGAGTGCCAGCTGTATGCTCATCATCATGAAAGCGTTCACTATCTAGTCTTCATGTGCTAGTGTTGGATAGTGTCAAGCGCTGGATGGTGTCAAGAAGATCTTTCTACCTCCAAGATCAGATAACTGGAACACATTGTAATGAACAAAATAACAATTTACAAATATATGCAGATACCACTATACGATATGTCGAGGATGTGTCGAGGGGCAAAATCCCAAGCGTCGCTGGAACATTAAAGAAGAATAAAGAACACGTGTCTCACGTCTTAGAACTGTATACCATTTCAATCATTTTCATTGGGAGGGGGAGGGTCTATATAGCGAAGTGGTTGAGATGTTTGCCTGTCGTTCTGAATGCTGTAGGTTCGAAATCCGGACCGAGTCACATGTGTTAAGTTTCCCATGAGATCTCTATGATTGTTGCTGGAGCTACAGAGTCCGTGCGTTGTGCAACACTCTTGGTAGATGGGGTGCTATTTCTGCTTAAAAGAACATAGCCATATGGAGAAACCAGGTACAATAAAGTCAGTCCTTCATCTTTAGATACTTTTTTCTTATACCATTTCAAAAGTAAGTGGCTACAACTTCAAATGCTAGCCAGAATTATCAATAAAGTAACAAGATAAACAATATAGACAGTGGCGGCTGGTGATCATTTTTGTTGGTGGGGCCAGACATAAATTTTTGGAAAAATCATGGTTTCGGTTAGGTTATATTTTAAAGTATAAAATAATAAATACACCTTATTTTGGTGGGCCCTGGCCCCACTGGTCCTTAATAACGAGCCGCCTCTGAATATAGATATGTCCAAGTAAGAACTAGAATATGATACAACAAACAAAATAGACATGTACAAGTAAGAACTAGAATATGATACAACAAACAATATAGACATGTACAAGTAAGAACTAGAATATGATACAACAAACAATATAGACATGTACAAGTAAGAACTAGATGTGAAACAAACAATATAGACATGTACAAGTAATAACTAGAATATGATACAACAAACAATATAGACATGTACAAGTTAGAACTAGATATGAAACAAACAATAAACAAAAACCAGTATTTAGTATAACAAGTTGTCGCCGTGATCTCTTTACTTTTGGAAAGAAGACAGATGCTAAGTTGCTAAATACAATATCTTCAGACACGTCTAGTCCATTAGAAAAGTTGCAAGCTTGAGATCAACAAAGAAATATGATCTATCCGTGTATGAAACTGTTTCCATGTCGGTCCCTCCCTCCGCAGTATCGACTTCAGGGTCTGACTCACTCTTAACTTCATCGGACGATTTCAGAGAAATAATCCAGGACTCACTCTGAAATAAAAATATCTAGGACTTGTTCTGATACTTCACGATGACTCCCGCGTAATGATAGGGGAGGGGGGAAGATAGATCACTCCACTGGCTTCGAGTTTCATAAAGTCACTGCCCTGAAGACTCTAATGTTCGTTCTGAATACCCATCGCCCCCATTTGTCTAACTTTTTTGTTCTGTCTCTCATCGCTCTGTCGATTGTGAACCGGACTGCTGCTAAATACGGTCGTCACATTTGGTTTGTCGAAAAACCAGCAAAGAATATTTACTGCTAGATGAGTTTCCGAGAGCAGCATCGCTCCCGCCGAGAGAAGCACAAGAGGAAAATGATCCGGCTTCATATTTTCTTCTCCGCTCTTAAATAACCTCGGCAGGTTTGGGTATATAATTCCGATCTGGTCGACATGTATTGAAGCTGTCATGACCCCGTCCATAAAAGCGGGCATAGACTCCAGAAGTCGCGAGACGAGCGGAGATGAAGAAGAAAATGTAGTGGGAGGAGTAGTCAGGACAGCTCCCTGTGCTGTCAGGACACTGACTTGTCAGGGTACTATTCTCCAGCACGGCGGGACACCAGGATTAGAGACGGCATGTTGCTTGTCTTGGCAATAGTGAAGAGACCCACGACAGCTTTTGTGTAGCTCGATCGAGAGACCTTTCCTTTGGCCCACTTTTATTGCCAGAATACCGTTTACGGTCAATTTCTCCAGACCCCTGCAAGCTGGGAACACACATTTGAGCAGATTACTGTTTTCTTAGAGTTGTGTATCAGTTTACAGCCCCAAACATGTGTCAGTTTGCCGTGATATCCCCGACAATCCTAAGCTTTAGGAAACACACGATCGCGTATATTTTCCGACGGTTTTTTTATATCTCGTTAAAACGAAGTTTTGACACTGTACTTTGACAATTAGCGGTTTCCGTTTTCTGACTTGAAATTTTTGACAGTAACAAAAGCATAGACAAAAATCAGGGCTTGTGTTACGTTTTTTTTCCAGTTTATTTGTATTGTCAAATTTGTACAGTGACAGTTTTTTTCTTCAAACTTCAAACATGACGTTACTTAAAACTCCACATCATTCTATGTTTACTCCTTTACTTTGACAACGTCAGCTTCTGTTTTCTATTTTAGGAAAGAAAGCACAAATAAATATACTCTATAAAGAAAAGATACTCATAGTACAATCTTTGAGAAGAAGCTTGATGTGTCGGATCGCCATTACTCATGACTTGTAGCACGTATAGCAAACATGTTGACTAGGATAGGTTTAAACATATTATTCCTGGTCATCTTTCTTTCTATAAAGAGGAACAGATAATATAACAAATATGTAAATCAACTAAAACTATGATTTCTCTATTCGACATTTTAATGGAGACTTTACAAGCAGTTTAGTTCCAACTCAGAAAAAGATGCTATTTTCTATTTAAAAAGAGTAGAAAAAAGATGAAATTGGATCATAGAAGACTGAAATTCACCACCATCATTATTAATTTCAATGTTAAATATCATTCTGTTGTGTGGTATGTGATCATATTTCTTTACAACATTATATTCCCTTAATAATGTTAATAAAAGTTAGTTTTTACTCTTATAACTTTTTTCTGATTTTTTATCTACTTATTTACGTAACATTGAAACGTTGCCATTTAGCATCATTATCTCTCTGTGTTTTGATAATTTTCAGTTAAAATCATGAAAGAAATGATAAAGTTAGCGAAACTATTAGGGCCGTGCGGTATATTTTCTAAGTATGATGCAAGTCTACGAAATGCTACCCCTTAAATGTTTTTCCCTTAAAATAACCTTCAATTGTAAAGTTGATTTTGCTGCTTATGCTGCCCTCCTT
Source organism: Arion vulgaris (assembly GCA_020796225.1). Taxonomy (NCBI): domain Eukaryota; kingdom Metazoa; phylum Mollusca; class Gastropoda; order Stylommatophora; family Arionidae; genus Arion; species Arion vulgaris. Next base: position 30,421,641 of record CM036759.1, read on the forward strand.
ACTGTGCCGCCTGATGCGGTCGTCTCTTTGCATCATAGCACGGCACGGCTCTGGAAACTATTACAATATAAATGTATGAGCACTAAAATCTATCCCATACAGGTAGACATGAATGTAACAATATAAATGTATGAGCACTAAAATCTATCCCATACAGGTAGACATGAATGTAACAATATAAATGTATGAGCACTAAAATCTATCCCATACAGGTAGACATGAATGTAACAATATAAATGTATAGCATAAATCTACCCATCAGGTAACATAATGTAACAATATAAATGTATGAGCACAAATCTATCATACAGGTAGACATAATGTACAATATAAATGTATGACACTAAATATATCATACAGGTAGCATGAATGACATAATTATCTTTGTCCAAGTTCCATATCGACGACTTTTACCTTGTGCCTAAGAGATGATTGGGCTAAGGCGATTGTCGCTCCCCAGTTATGCGCCTACAAGTAGGACAGCACATCCTATTTGTGCGACGCATTTTATTTACTAGGGTAAATAGGCCCTCGGCTTCTACTTCAGTCGCCGCTTACGAGATGCCTTGCAGGTGTCAGTGGTACTATTCTTCGATTCCCTTGCGGGTTCTGGCACCACACCGGCGACACAAGATAATGATAGCTTGGATATATTTATCCAGGTATGAAATGTTACCTGTTAGACAAGGACATTTTAAATGAGAGAACTAATAGTCAGATAAACTCTCCCTGTTCTCACTTTAAGTACGGGACGACAAAATTAGACTAGATGAATGAGACCGTTTGACCCTAATCTTACAAGACTCACACGCTTAGTTTCATTTGTTGCTAATTGACTGAATCACTGGTCGCTGGGTTGAAAATAATTGGTGTTGCTGCCTTAAGTATGTACAAAACTATGTACTTAGTTTGTGTCTACTTGCTTGTGTACATTGCACGTGAATGTGAACACATGAGTTTATATTGAGATCTGAAGACTATGAGTTCGAATCCGGACCAAGTCGTTCTATTCACGAGTGCATTTTTTCATGAGATGCTACTATTCTTGATGATGCTACGGAGTTCGTGCTTTGAATAATGCTTTTGTCAGGTAACGTACCTTTCTGCAGAGAACAACAGAGTCATATGGGGACACCAGGTGCACTTAAGTTAATCAGTTTCCTTTAAAGCTCTTTGTTAATCTACTGAGTGCATGTACGGTCATGTTTTAACTAGCGAATCAGATCACATTAAGGTATCCATAATCTATTGTTTCTATTACGTCAAGGTAGAGAAACGCTTAACTGAAAGCTTTATCCAAGAGTTTGCTTCATTACTAGCATGAAAGAACGTATCAGATAGATCAAAGAAAATAGGCATGAAAATGAGAAACAAATGACTACTGTCTGTCGCCCGAGTGGGGTGTTAAAAATAGAACCACTGCTACCTGCCACGCATGTCGTAAGAGGTGACTAAGGAGGTTTGGCTGAAATCGGATGCACATGTCCTAAACGTATAGAAGTCTATGCGTTTAGGGGCCTACCAAACCAATGTGCAACGTATACACGTTCTTGGCAAAGATCAAACATATCACAAAGAGTGATTAAAATTGGTCGCAAAGAACGAACGTAAAGAAGAAGAAGAATACTACTGTCTCATATGCAAACTCGAGACAATCAAAAGCTAATGAACGAGAAACTAATATAACTTGCTCGAGTCAATAATCAAATGAAATATAGTGTTACAAACTAAGTCTGAAATATAATAAAGCTTTTAGTTGCAATGAAATAATGTTATCAATTTCTAATCATTTAAATTTAATATGATCAAATGCCTTGATATAATTACTCAATTTGACTTACTAATAGATGTAAGATATACGCCTTTGGAGATCATCATCAAAAAACTAAGATGAAGATGGATTAAGCATGTGTGTATCTTCTGTCAGTAGGTGGATTGACTAGAACAGTTCTACAATTGATAGCGGATGGGAAAAGAAGGTATGGACGTACAAATGAAACACTAAGAAGAATGGTGCACAAGTGAGTTGAAATATTGTAGTCGTGGGAAACAGAAAAGCTGCAGAATGGCAACAATAGATATCTTCTGTGGAAGTTGTATGTCTTGAACAGAATACGAAGATGATATAGACAGTCTAGTAAATGATGTAGTTATCAGTTATAGGAGGACTATCATCATAGAACTCCGGACATGTCCATAGGTGCTCCGATCTCCGTCTTAACAAATCCAGCAGCGTCCAGCGACCCAACTTGCCAGTTCGATGTTGATTAATCAATCTCTTTGCATATTTAGTATGTCGTTCTTTTCGGGCTGCACCAATATTGACACCCATCTCTCTCAATCTGATCAGCGAGTGGAATTCACAGCCCTGAAACTCCTCTGTTCGGAAAAACTCTCTCAATGCGTGAAGAATGTCATTTCGATCCATGGCAGCTCTCTCCGATATTGTAGCCAAGTCAGCCAATCTATCAGCTGTAGTAACATAATATTATAATTAAGAAATATCAAGACCCGAATAACAAGACAAAAAACAAGCTATAATGTCGTTTCGCTAAAATTGCCATTATATAACAGAGGATACAATAAAACAGTGGTCAATAAGTACAGATGTAAACACATGTGGTTGATTACCCCTGATATCTTTATTTATTGTGTAAAATGTTTGAATTTAAATCTCTTTTTTCACTAATCATGTCATTAATAAATATGAATTGAATATCAACCTACTTATGCTCATGATTTCTACCTAATATCCCCACCTTCTCATCATTAGACTTGTCTGGACTGGCATTCTTCCATTTTCTTTGCCCGCGTCGCACATGCATCGAGTCTGCTCTCTCATTACCACAAACCTCAACAAGTCCAGAACAACAGATTCACACAAGTTTTCGGAGGTTACATAGAACATTTCTTACTAGATATGACATGAATAACTTGAGATATACTGCAGACACTGTTTTGATAGTAAATACAATTAAAACAAATCTCCAGCTACTGGTTAATATGGTGGTAACAGAAAATAACATCAAAGATATGCGTACAAATAGCGAGAACAAGAAAGTTTTTGTAAACTCTTAAAGAAAAACAAAACAGATTCATCCTGATTGCAACATTAAAGTAAATTAACGGGAAAAAAAAATTCATAAGTTTAAATGTCGCTGTCCTCTGATAACATCAGGTGGTAAAAATAACTTTGATATACAGAATAAAATATACCAACAGGCACAGAGGACTTTCCAGATAACAAAAGCTATTACAAACAACCAATTCTTTGGTGTAGCTGAGACTGATATTTAAAAAATATTAAAAGTATAAGCAATATGTGGAAAGAATTGGAAGGGATGGTAAAAGAAAGGAAGGGTTGGAAGAAGTTTGTTGAAGACCTGTGCTTCGTCGGAGTTGAAATGTGAACAAGAAGAATTAGTTGGTGTTAAATAGATCCATTGTCGGCACGTGGAAGTGAGTCATGGGCCAAAAAAAACAACAAATAGCAATATCGCTAGAGGCCAATGAAATGTGATTTTACAGGAAAAATGAAGAGGACGCATGATGGACTTGCAAAAAAATGATCTAATGTTCATGGGCTGAATGAAATTAAGGTATATACAAAGTGAATTATTGACATAAAAAATAGATGATACTCACTACTTGTGTATGCCGTGAGAAAATCAGATTTAAAACAGATGGTAAGTTCAACAGGGCAAATTATTATGGAACGACAGAGAGACAGAGAGAAGAGAGAGAGATAAGATGAGAGAGAGAGAAGATAAAGAGAGAGGGAGAGAGAGAGAGAAAGAGAGAGAGAAGAGAAGAAGATATATAGAGAGAGACAGAGAGAAAGATAGAGAGAAAGAGACAGAGAGAGAGAGAGAGAGAGAGCATGTGAACATTTTAATTTAATGACATGAACAAGTTCGCTATAGAAAATGATAGTCAATGCTCATCCCAGAAGTTTGTGAATATCCAATATCGCCTACGCCAGCAATCATGTCAATAATGTCCATACTATTTGACCCAACTTAAGACCTTTTATTATGTGTTCAGACTGTGATTTGATAATACTAGTTTTATTAAATATTATTTTCATACAGTTTCAAGACTCCCTGAACTTATTGTTCAATCATGTCCTTTCTTGTCGGTGACTTAAGAACAAACTACCTGGCCTTCTTCCTTGTCTTTTTCTTCTCTTAACTCTCCTTGAAGCGTAAGACATCTACAAATTTCCTCCAACCAGATCTGTCTTGAGCAAGCCAGCTTAGTTCATTCCAGGTTTTTCCTGCATTTCTTTTCTCTGTCTACATGTCTCTCTAGGTCACCCTCTGCCTCTCTTGCCTCCCGGATTTCATTTCAAAGCAATATGTGGGTGTCTGGTCTTCTGTATTCCTAATGTATGTCCCAACCACTTGCATCTCCTACGTTTGATTTCCTCTTTGATATTGTTGATGATTGTGAGTATTTAACATGCTCTAACCAACCTAGCCTGGTGAGACTAAATGTATGTAGAAGCTATCCAAGTTATTATCCAAGAAGCATTATACGAGTAAGACGCCGTCCGAGGATAAGCTTACAAGCCCCGAGAAATAATTCTCAGTCAGAACGGGCATAAACAGCGTAACTCACTGTCTTGGCGTAGATCACAAAGCCCAAATATACGGCAAAGCTGATCGAAAAGGCGTAGATCCGAAAGGATCGTACCTAGGGAAAGTTCACCTAGTAAATCAAAAGCTGGCTGAAACGGACGGGCGGGCCTAGTCACCATGGGCGCACAATCGTTCCGACGTAGATCACACCGTTCTTGCCAGTGGACCAATTATACATCACAATAAGAATGATCAAATTGGCCGTGAAGAACGTTCGCAGAAGAAGAAGAAGAAGTATGTAGAAGCTTAGTGTCAGTGGCGAAATTCACCTGCTGATAACTGATTCATAGAATCTGCTCATATCATTGTTTGGATATTTGATCAAGTGGATGCTAATCACAGAATACGAAAATAATAATTTCGTTTTTCATCGTCTTCTATACTTTCAATATCAATGATCAGACATAACCTAAAGCTCTTTTTCGATCCAGAAGCACTTGAGCTTTCAGCTCTTCGGCTCGGTGCCATGCACATCGTAAACTTCGGTTCGGTGCCACGAACACCGTAAATCTGGGAAACCTGTGGATTTTCTGCCAGCCAGCGGAATTGAACCCGCACTTACAGAGGGCTTGTCATCCGCAGTCCAACGCGCTACGAACACGCTGGACACGCGGGCACAGCGTTTATAAATACAATTGTTCCTTGTTCTTCTCATTATCTTGTGAAAAATCTATTAGATTTATACCAACAAAAGTGCAGCGCTTTTTGTACTAGAAAATGTGCTACATTTATACCAGAAGCTATGTTACATTTGTACCATCAAATATGCTACATTTATACCAGAAACTATATTACATTTTTACCATCAAATATGCTACATTTATTTGATGAAAAGTATTATATTTATATGATAAACAATGTTACATTAGGACTTGCAAATGTGTTATTTCTATACAAGAAACAATCCAAGATTTGTAGCTACAAATGTGTTATACCCCAACAAGAAACAACGCTACATTGCTATCTACAAATTTGTTGTATCTTTACAAGAAACAACGCTACATTGCTATCTACAAATTTGTTATATTTATATCACAAAATGAGCTATATTTTAACAACAATACCTTTACATTTATATACTAAATAACAACCCCGTCCCCTTTCTGCAACAAACAAGTATCAAACATTTCTGCAACTAGCAACTCCTGTCACAGATTTTTTTATATCCAACTGCCCATCATCAGTCGATCCATCCAGAATCTCACGTATTTCCTAGTACCACTGTTTTAAACAGATTATAGATTTTCAAATGAAGATTACTGGAAATAAGAGAAATTTCACACATTAAGCGAGTCGAAGACGATAACCCTAATGAGGGCAAGGGAAATCTTGGTCTAATGTAGTTATTGAGTAACAAAAGGTAGAAGCAAGAAAGATGTTATTACCACCCATTAGTTGTTTCTGTCTCACGACATGTTCATTCCAAGAGTTATTGCGTCTCCAGTGCGAGATTTAATGAAGTAATGTGCTCCTAAAACTAACGGAAATTACCCAGAAAGCTATTCCGACCATATTGTCTGTTCTCACTGGATACTTGCAACCCGTTGTTCGATTGTGTGTCTGACTGTGCGTCTGTCTATTTAAGTTGTTGCTTTCTTAATAATTTTCTGCATGACTGGTCTAGTGAAATTAATCAACTAGCGCTTGTCCGTGACAAGAATTGACTGGTTAGAAATGTGAAGAGACCAGATATAGAATTTTGTGCGACTCTTGTTGATTGGTCTGGCATTAACATTTATGAAATTTTATCTCAGATCAGGTTTAGTGCTTCACTGGGACTTGATGAGCATGTTTTGTTTGTTTTAACTATCTTGTGAGTTATACTATTGAGACTGTCTTGTGAGTTATAGTATTGAGACTATCTTGTGAGTTATACTATTGAGACTGTCTTGTGAGCTATACTAGTGGGACTATCTTGTGAGCTATGCCAGTGGGACTGCCTTTGAGCTATGCTAGTTGGACTCCCTTTTGAGCTATGCCAGTATGAGAGCTTGGTATTGGCTGATTTAACAACACAGAATAGACTCTGGTTGGTGGTGTCAAACACAAGTCAATGGACACAGATATTAAAAGTTAAACAAAGCTAAAATCTTAACATTCTTCTTCTTCTGCGTTCTCACTAGATTTCGGATTCCGGATTCTCTAATAGAGAACGCCGTCTGCTTTAGATTGTCAGTCACGCCCTACAGTTTGTCTTCGACGCTGGTGTAAGTGGGCACCTATTTCTTCCCAGGTCTTCATACTGGGGGCAGCTCTGTAGGACATGCTCTGTCGTCATACTCGCCAAGTCACATGGACATAGGTTGTTGGTGCCTATCTTTAATCTAGTATACAGGTGGTGTCTCATTCTGTTGTGACACGTCCGGTGGCGAAGTATAACAATCTGGTCTCTTCTGGATAGTTTGTAATATCCATCGACCTTGTTGTGTTTTGGGTGTTCTTTCTCCCATTTTGTTGTGATTTGCTTGGCGATGGTTTTTGCTTCTCCATAGCTGAACAGGTTTTCATCTTGAGGTATCCCTGCTCCCTCCTTTGCAAGTTTGTCAGCATCTTCATTCCTCTTGAGCTTGCAGCGTGACGGTATCCACTGGATCTCGACACTCTTAGCATTTACAAATCTTACTGTTCAAAGAACTTGTTACAAAGAGCAAACTATTATCTCTACCTCTTCAAATATATGAGACGATCAGAAGCTATAACAATTACAGGTATGTGAAGGATATGAGACGATCAGAAGAGATAACAATTACAGGTATGTGAAGGATATGAGACGATCAGAAGCTATAACAATTACAGGTATGTGAAGGAGAACAATCCAGAATCTCATATAACTGAAGGTTCTTCTTCTTCTTCATCTTCATTTTTCAGCGTTTTCAGACAATCGATTTGTTTACTTTTAAAGTAGTTATTGGTCAACCAGAGTCTATGTACATCTCCATATAGCTTGTCTTGGACTGATATGGGGATTGACCATGGGTTTTCTTTCTGTTTACTGTATGTTGGACATTCTTGCAGTATGTGTGTCTCTGTCATCTTGCTGGTGTCACACGTACATATATCAGAAGGACCTATTTTGTACTTGTTAACTCTTTCCACGCCCATTTATTTCCTCAATTTTTAAGCAGTTAATTCAAGGAAGTAAAAAAAAAAAAAAAATTACGATCCCAACTACTTATCAATAAATAAACATATATATATTATTATATACTAAATTGAAGTAAACTGGACAACCTAACAGAATAACAAGGTAAAAAAGTACTATAAGTAAAACAGAAGAAGTAAAACTAGAAAGACTTCTTATAAGTGAAGCAACTCTATGGCGCAGTGTGCGGCTTAAAGCGTGCAACGGACTTCCGCCATGGCGCAGTGTGCGGCTTAAAGCGTGGAAAGAGTTTTAAACAGATGGTACCTCAGCCTATTGTGCCCTGTTCGTAGACCAAAAATGACAACCTATTCTTTTCTACTTAGTTGGTGGTATGCATCGTCCTTTTCATGCCCTGTGTGATCTCTCATCCATTTGTTCTTGTTGGCCATTTTTATCCGTACTTTTGCTTCCTCATATGTCATACTGGTGTCTGTCTGTGGTAGCATGCCGCCTGCTGTTGTCAGTATATCCGGATAAAGAGGACAGCGATGAGTACTTGTACACATCGCTATAAAACATCTTCACAGTACAACCATGAGTAAAATTAACTAGACCCACTGGTAAATAAAAACGAAGAGGGCAATGAATACATGTTATAAGCAGTCAAAGAGAAGAAAGAATAGATCACAGCCTCACAGCCTCACAGCCTCATGTGACGGGTTTCTTTATCGAATTCTCCTCTCTAAGTGGCTCATATAATGACATAATACTCATATATGTGTAGTTTCTAATAAATTACTTGAAATTGTCTAATACATTTTACTATAAGCGTCTAATACACTTTACTATAAGCGTCTAATACACTTTACTATAAGCGTCTAATACACTTTACTATAAGCGTCTAATACACTTTACTATAAGCGTCTAATACACTTTACTATAAGAAGGTTTTAGTGTGTTGAGTTTATAGTCAATGTCTGTAAGAATGTTTTATCTTTGTTGAGTTTATGTCCAATAAATACGTAAGAGAATGTCAAACTGAATTTTACAACTTTCATTGTTAGACAGGAATTTAGGCAACTCTCAAAAATCATCACAACGGCACGGACTTGAACTTAAACCGTGAACGATACAGGAAAGCCGATATGACATTGAAACGTATATCCGTAGAGACTTAATAGAGGTACCGTGAAAACGATGACAGAGCTAAACCGACAAGTAAACACATGTATTATTATGTGCAACATTGACACTGTATTCTGGTCTATGCAGAAGGCATTAATATTTGTTAGTATGAAATGTTGAGTAAACAGTGGAGATAATGCATTTTATCTTTTAAACCTTGCATGTCAGTACTGGGAAGTTAGAAAGTTTAGAAGATGTCAAGGACATTGTTATTGCACAGGCATAGATCACCAGTCTTAAAGTATCAACACGCCAATCACAGACCAGAGCTAGCCACACACCTATTAGAAAAGTAAGAACTGAGCAGAAACCCCATTGAAATGTGCTTGTGTTTAATCTACTACTTATGAATAAACATAACTATACCCAGCCAGTTTATTTAAGGTTATACCAGGGGGCGGTACATTTCCACAACTGTTTGTTTACCACATTAGTGTTTGACTTCTGCTAGTTGACCTCCTTGTTCTACCACTTTTCTTTGTTAGAGCCAGATCTAGTTCAACTCAGGTGTCAAACAGTCACAGTACAATCATTTCGTGTCATGTTTGTAACCAACTAGATCTGCTCACTTAACTGTCGCCAACATTCTGTCTAAACTTTGTTTCTTCAATTCTATTTCAGTTCTCATATATTATTGACTTAATGTTGAACTGTCTCATTTGCCACTAAAGTGTTACGTGGTACATGATCTGTCATAACGGCAGTGATAATATCAATTACTGACTATTCATAAAAATATTTTTAACGACAGACATTCACTAATATTTGTATACTTATTTTACTAACGCATTGTGCGTGTGTGTCTTTCCTCTAGTCGGTGACGCCCTTGTAGCTTAAGGCATCAACAAATGCGCTCCATTCATCTCTGTTATTCGCCCGAGTGGTTACGGGCCTCAAATTTGGGTTGTAAAGAATACAACCACTGTTACCTGCCACGCATGTCGTAAGAGGCGACTAAGGAGGTTTGGATGAAACCGGATGCACGTGTCCTAAACGTGTAGAAGTCTATGCGTTTAGGGCCTACCAAACCAATGTACAACGTATACACGTTCTTGGCAAAGATCAAACATATCACAAAGAGTGATTCAAATTGGTGGTAAAGAACGAACGGCAAGAAGAAGAAAGATCTCTGTTATTGGCTATCCACTGTATTGTGCTATCCACTGTATTGTGCTATCCACTGTATTGTGCTATCCACTGTATTGTGCTATCCACTGTATTGTGCTACCGCTGTATTGTGCTATCCACTGTATTGTGCTATCCACTGTATTGTGCTATCCACTGTATTGTGCTATCCACTGTATTGTGCTATCCACTGTATTGTGCTACCGCTGGGATTCATTTCTGTCAGTTTTTGTTCTACTGTTCTGCTTCATTTCGTATTGGGTCTTCCCCATTTTCATTTACCCTATAGTGTCCATCTCAGTGTACTTTTCGTGACAGAGGTAGTCTCCATCTCTATCAGTTTTGTTGTTGTTGATAGTGCTCATGTCATAGTCCCCAGATGGCAGCGGAGGAATGGACAGTTAGCCAGATAGTTAGAGTAGTATAATTAGATTATTTAATAGTTGGGACTATGTGTTGTACTCTCTATGTAGAAGTGCAACACATAACTACGAGACATGACGCTTTTGTGTAGTAAAATAGTGACGACTTAGTAACGGTTGCTAGAAAACATAGAATAGGGACTTGACTTGCAGAATTAATACCGACGAGATGTGTTTAAGGCTGCAAGGTAGAAACATCATTAAATGTATGAAGATATAGAAATGAATCTTTGTTCATTATATTAATACATGTCGTCTCGTCCTACGTTGAACAACAACTACTACAATCACCCCTGATGGGGAATAGGAGGAATAATAATAAATGATAGCATCATGTTACTAGGAAATACATAATACGGACCTGAAATGGAACCCCACCTTTTATAAAGCATAATAGGACAAGAAACTGAACCCCATCCGTACTACACCCCTTTTACATACAAAAGGGACAAGAAACTGAGACCCCCACCTATAACACTCATATTCTATTGCTGATACTATGAAAGCAGTTCTCGGTTAGAGATAGTATTTGGTCAAAACACGAGTAAGATCTTTTGCAGCACAGTTGCGTGGAAAGTTTGAAAATATCCTGTTCTGTCCTTCTCCAGCGTCCTAATCCAATAGTACAACTAACTAGATCAGACAGTGTCTATGTTTCCGAGCCATACAGTACAACTAACTAGATAAGACAGTGTCTATGTTTCCGAGCCATACATTGCAACTAACCAGACCCTACAGTGTCCATGTTTCCGAGCCATACAGTGCAACTAACTAGATCAGACAGTGTCCATGTTTCCGAGCTATGCAGTGTAACTAACTAGATCATACAGTGTCTATGTTTCCGAGCCATACAGTGCAACTAACTAGACCAGGCAGTGTCCATGTTTCCGAGCCATACAGTGCAACTAACTAGATCAGACAGGGTCCATGTTTCCGGGCCATACAGTGCAACTAACTAGATCAGACAGTGTCCATGTTTCCGAGCCATACAGTGCAACTAACTAGATCAGACAGGGTCCATGTTTCCGAGCCATACAGTGCAACTAACTAGACCAGGCAGTGTCCATGTTTCCGAGCCATACAGTGCAACTAACTAGATCAGACAGGGTCCATGTTTCCGAGCCATACAGTGCAACTAACTAGATCATACAGTGTCTATGTTTCCGAGCCATACAGTGCAACTAACTAGATCAGACAGGGTCCATGTTTCCGAGCCATACAGTGCAGTTTATCAGATTTATGTTACGAATTGTATTCTCCACATGTTACTTTCAACATTAGTATATATTAAAAGTTATGACTACTAACTTAAAGTCTCCTTACTCATTATCATATTAGATGTGATGTCTGTCTTGCAGTGGTCAGGGTCTATAACGATTTGGACCAGATTTTGACAACAATATTCTTGATTAATTTTGTACTTGCATTTATGTTTTGGAGTTCCTTAATCGTCACCATCCTTTTGTTTGTCTTAAAAACATCAATACCTTCGTCTTGTGTGACAAACATATATCAGTACCTTCAACATATATGACTAACACACATCATTACTTTCGTCTTGTGTGACAAACGCACATCATTACCTTCGTCTTGTGTGACTAACGCACATCATTACTTTCGTCTTGTGTGACAAACATATATCAGTACCTTCAACATATATGACTAACACACATCATTACTTTCGTCTTGTGTGACTAACGCACATCATTACTTTCGTCTTGTGTGACAAACATATATCAGTACCTTCAACATATATGACTAACACACATCATTACTTTCGTCTTGTGTGACTAACGCACATCATGACCTTTGCATTGTGTGTCTAACCAGAGCCAACTATAAACTACTGGGCCTTCGGACTCAGGTAAGAATTATGGAAATCAGACCCCAACTACACCACGTGACCTTGCATTCCAGTAGACGAATTCATTTTAAAATCAACACAAAATGCGAACTCGAAGTCATATTATGCAACAAGTTAAGTTTAACAATAAGGAATATCAATATTATAATATTTTTCACCAATAAATAACCATAGACTCACCGAATTGAGTAAAATTGCAAAAAAAACGTCCAGTGTTCTATCAAACATCTGTATTTTCCAGATCCCTTTTCTTATCTAGGTCAGGAATACCCGGCCAGTTGTCTGGCCTGTGCTAGAGCAGAGCCAACTATAAACTACTGGGCCGGACATCAGGATTTCTCTCTTCCGTAAAGTGGTCTGACATTTTGTGTGTGTCGGTAAACGATAGAACGTCAGCGTGTCTTGTTATTTTACACGATTTTGAGTCCTTGTATATTTATCTACAACAAATATTTGGATTACTGATATTGCAGAGTGTTAAATTGAATTTGTGCATATTGTTTTCATCTTAAAATGGGCAAAAAGTGCTGTGTTTCTGGATATAAATCGAACTAAAGTGGTCTGACATTTTGTGTGTGTCGGTAAACGATAGAACGTCAGCGTGTCTTGTTATTTTACTGGATTTTGAGTCCTTGTATATTTATCTACAACAAATATTTGGATTACTGATATTGCAGAGTGTTAAATTGAATTTGTGCGTATTGTTTTCATCTTAAAATGGGCAAAAAGTGCTGTGTTTCTGGATATAAATCGAACTACGACTCGACTAAAGAATATGTGATTGTTTCATCAATTAACACTTTGCAACAACCTTCAGTTTACACATCAAAATCTCAAGGCAAACTTTAAGAAACAATATGTATAAGCTAATTTGCAATGTTTGCATGACTGGCGTTTTTGTTTTCAGTTCATCTGATATAATTTGCTGTATGTGCTTCAAATGTCCATAAAATGTATACACTTGGAAGGGTACTTCAAACTTCACTAGCAAGTAATTGTTTATAGTCAATTGTTTACAATATTTATCATTACATATCAATGATCTAAGTAAGATGTACATTTATAAAAGAACAACAAAGTGTGCTACAGTTAAAGCAACTTTTGTGTATGTTAGAAATGTATATTGTACCTTATTATACAACTATGTATTACATTATAATGCAACTGTTGTTCTGCAATACTTTGTTAATCATTTTGAGCTTCTACATTGAATTTTCTTAAAGCTGTGTTAAATATGAATAAAACCAAATATGAATAAAACCATGATCATTTGATTAAAATAAAATTCATTTTATGACCATATCTCAAGTTTATTATTATCTATAATCCATTTACGATGTTTGTCATGAAATGTATGTCTGTACAGTAATGGATTTCGTAAAGAGATCTTAAGAATATAGTCAGCCCCCTTTTCTTATCTAGGTCTAGGAATACCTGGCGAGTTGTACGGCCTGGGCTATAGCCTGGCTGTGGTCTAACACACACCATTACCTTCACATTGTGGGACAAACACACATCATTACCTTCACATTGTGTGTCTAACACATACCAGCTTGTGAAATAATGTTACCATGTTGTTGATGTTGGTATACAATTTAAACAGTGATACTTCTGTCTCTTGATGATAAAATTTGTGAAAAATATTTGTTAATGTGTCTGTCCATATTTACTGTTCACTGATTAGAGAATATCTTTGAATTTTTCCATTTGATATAATCACTATCTTCTCACAATATGAATTTGAAAATAAGACCTGGTGAAAGTGAATTACTTTGCCGCATCCCTCTTATTATTGATACAGTCAGTGGCGGCTCTTGATCATTTTTGTCGGTGGGACCAGACATTTTTTTCCAGATATATCATGGTTTTTGGTTGCTATATTTTAATTTATAAAATAATAAATACACGTTAACCATTATTTTCGTGGGCCGGCCCCACTGGCCCTTAATGACGAGCCGCCACTGGATACAGTGATTTGTGCATTATATGCCACAAGATTTAAATCTTTTGTTTCTTAGCGCGGAGATATCATTTTGACCGTACAGCACACAGAGACCTCTTCGAAGTTAGCGTTAAGCTGATGGCTTCAACTGTCATTGACCGGAGCTATTCAATATCACCACTACAAGGTTTAGCACTTCTTTCTCTCTGGTCTTAACTGCGGATAAAGTAGATACCTGTGATTGCTTCTTGTGTGGATGTCACCCGAATCTAACCACTTTCACAACCCAGAGACACAAGAATGTAAACCTGAACAGTTTATCTAGTTTAGGATTCCAACTGTTGAAGGTATTCATTCTCTGCAACTATTCGTTGGTGTCACTTGTCATAGACTCTGGTTCTCTTGTCAAATGTTTATCTTAGTAAATCTATTGTTGCTTCATATCATATATGTTGTGTCTTGTCATTAGTACTTCATATGTTTTTTGTTTTTTTAACTTTCTGTTACAGCTGTTTGTCGATAGATATCTATCTAAGACGTCTGTTTCTCTGATCTGAGCACAAATTGGTTGAATGTATTGTTAACTAGTATTATAAGGCAACAACTGACCATAAGTTAACTAGTAGCATAAGATAACAACTGACCATTTGTTAACTAGTAACATAAGATAACAAATGACCATTAGTTAACTAGTAACACAAGACAACAACTGACCATTAGTTAACTAGTAACACAAGACAACAACTGACCATTAGTTAACTAGTAACATAAGATAACAACTGACCATTAGTTAACTAGTACCATAAGACAACAACTGACCATTAGTTAACTAGTAGCATAAGAATACAACTGACCATTAGTTAACTAGTAGCATAAGATAATAACTGACCATTAGTTAACTAATAACATAAGACAACAATTGACCATTAGTTAACTAGTAGTATAAGACAACAATTGACCATTAGTTAACTAGTAGCGTAAGACAACTGACCATTAGTTAATTAGTAGCATAAGGCAACTGACCATTAGTTAACTAGTAGTATAAGGCAACTGACCATTAGTTAACTAGTAGTATAAGGCAACTGACCATTAGTTAACTAGTAGCATAAGGCAACTTACCATTAGTTAACTAGTAGTATAAGGCAACTGACCATTAGTTAACTAGTATCTTAAGATAACAACTGACCATTAGTCAGCTAGTATTATAAGACAACAACTGACCATTAGATTTTGATTTGACACCCAAAGCTATTAGGTTGTTTTTTGTAATATACCTCGCGCAGCTCCTACAAGCTGAGGTAGCTATTATAACAACAGACAATTGAACGTGTTTTGTATTGATAAAATATCTTAATTACTTCATATCCGAATACTGTTGTACAGGGTGTTCAACTTAAAAGCAGCCCCATTGATAAATAGAAATTGCCAGGTACGCATTGCATCTCCGTCTATTTACTATTTAAACCGGTTCTGACTAGCTTGTTCTACGTCACATTTGTTCATCGCCCCTTCCCGCACTACAATTACACACCATCACACAACCTTGACCTATACTACGTCATAACTGAACCTTCTCATTTCCATACATATATGCCAGATTAGCTCCATTCATGGGCTGCTTTTAAGTTGAACACCCTGTAGCTCTGAGAACTTTATTAACACTCCCTGTCTCTGTAGCTTGTGGGGAAAGAAGTTTTTCCAAATTAAAATTAATAAAACTCTGCTTAAGAAGTTGAATAAGCCAAATAAAATTTTGAAATATGTCATTAATTTCTATGGAATCTACATTGACTGCCACTCGAGACTACACATCCCTAATTAACAAATGTTTCTCAAGTTAAAGTTAGAAGGATAAAACTGTAGTAGATTGTTATAGTTGATATCATTATTTTAAAGTAGTATATATTTTCAACAAAAATAAATATGTACTATTTATATATTTTAACGTATATTTTGTGCAGTTAAAAAAAACCCACCACAATCAAAAGTTATTTTAAAGAAAAAACATGTAAGCGGCGGCATTTCGAGCTGTTACCTGGAACAATTTATTTGACATGATAAGGCTACTAGTAACTGACAACGAGCTCCTTAGACGTTTTTTTTATTATATGATTAGTTTGCGTATCTATTCTGTTATTAGATAATATTGCAACACGGTACGATCTCATATAACATCGTTTACTGCATCTTCTCTTGATGTTTTGTGATTCACAGGTTGATATAAATATCATCTTTGCACTTTGATGAATATTTGTTTCGATATCTAAGAGAATACGGGGTTGCACTCTTGTCTGTGTACCAGTTAGCGTTTTTTATATTTTCGATTCCAGATTGATAAATCTTCTTGCGACTTTTCCCGATGAACAGTCTAATTCCACTGTTTAATTTGGTGTGACTAACAATCTAATTCTACTGTTTTTTTTATATGACTAATAGTCTAATTCCACTGTTTGATTTGATGTGAAAAGATGTAAAAAAAACAAATTACCAAACACGGGATTCGAACCAGAACCTTTATTTCTTGTGGCCCCAATTGCCTAACCCTACAGACGAGAGTTTTGGAGAACACAGCCAGATAGCCGTAGGATATAAAGATTTGTGGTTCCACTCCAATGTTTGCTCATTTGTTTTTCCGATGCTCCTAATACTTGTTCAGTGTTTATTTATTGATCTCACAAACATATGTGATCACAATTTATTGATCTCACAAACATATGAGATCACAATTTATTGATTCTCAAACATATGTGATCACAATTTATTGAACTCTCAAACATATGTGATCACAATTTATTGATCTCACAAACATATGTACACATATGATTCACAACATATGTGATCACAATTTATTGATCTCACAAACATATGTGATCACAATTTATTGATCTCACAAACATATGTGATCACAATTTATTGATCTCACAAACATATGTGATCACACTTTATTGATCTCACAAACATATGTGATCACACTTTATTGATCTCACAAACATATGTGATCACAATTTATTGATCTCACAAATATGTGATCACAATTATTGATTCACAAACATATGATCCATTTATTGATCTCACAAACATATGTGATCACACTTTATTGATCTCACAAACATATGTGATCACACTTTATTGATCTCACAAATATATGAGATCACATTTATTGATCTCACAAACATATGTGATCACAATTTATTGATCTCACAAACATATGTGATCACACTTTATTGATCTCACAAATATATGTGATCACACTTTATTGATCTCACAAACATATGTGATCACACTTTATTGATCTCACAAACATATGTGATCACACTTTATTGATCTCACAAACATTATGTAATCCACAATTTATTGATCTCACAAACATATGTGATCACAATTTATTGATCTCACAAAACATCACAAGTTATATTCCGATTATCTGACATAGTACACAAACTGATTACATTCGCAACGTGAGAATAGCTTTGTACTATAACGTTACATTTCTTATTCATCGAGCGCTCCCTATCGACAACTTGCTAACCACTCTTTGTGGTTTGTATGTGATCCGAGCCTGAGAGCGTTAGTACGTTGTGCCAGTTATACACCTACAAGTAGGAAAGCGCATCCGATTTCTGCGACTCTTTTTATTTACTAATGTAGCTTCCTTAAGCCCCTACCTCAGTCGCATCTTACGACATACCTTGTAGGTCACAGTGGTACTATTCTTTGCTCTCCTGAGGGCCCCAGCAACACACTGGCGAACGTTACACTAAGTGATGATATTAGTATCCAAATACCAACCCCTCTATCTTTTTTTTACTGTAGACTTGATAGATGTACATGTGCTATTATTTTCTTTATGTAACTTCCAGATCAGTATTAATATTACTAATAATTTTATTTCTACAAAAATAAAAAGATAATAGAAATGGAAGGTTGTCAAATAATAATAATATTTCTACAAAGAAAGAAAGATTAGAAATACATCGCCCGAGTGGTTGCCTGGGCCAAATTGGGTGTAGAGAATAGAACCACTTTACCTGCCCGCATGTCGTAATAGGCGCCTAAGGAGTTTGGTCATGGGCTAGCTACCCCACACCGTAAAAACACTAGATGGCTACAGAACGGAGAGCGAACCGAGTAAACGCTGGCTGAAACCGGACACATCGCCGAAGGATAAGCACCAGAGCTCCAAATGGTGCTGAAGATGTGACGTAAAACACACCAATGATAAGGCTGCATGAATCAGATTTCCACATGAATAGAATTTATGAGGAGATCTGGTACATCGGTCTGGGCGGTGATCGAGAGAGAGAGTGAGAGAGGAGAGAACATAAGTTTGAAAAATAAATACTAACATTTCTACACAGATACAAAGATTACAAATACATAATTTTAGATAACAATAATATTTCTACAAATCAAGATAGACTAAGGAAACTAAATCTTCTCAAATATAAATATTTCTACAAAGAGAGAAAGATTCGACTAACAGAAGTTTGTAAAATAATAATAATATTTCTACGAAGATATAAATTTTACAGTAACAAAAGTTTGTAAAAATAATAATATAAATATATTGGAATTAAAATAAATAAATAAATGTTGAGTTGAGATTAAAACTGTATGATAAACATCACCAGACACAGTAGTGTATGATAAACATCACCAGACACAGATAGATTGCAAGTAGTGATATAAACATCACCAGACACAGTAGTTGTATGATAAACATCACCAGACACAGTAGTTGTATGATAAACATCACCAGACACAGTAGTTGTATGATAAACATCACCAGACACAGTAGTTGTATGATAAACATCACCAGACACAGTAGTTGTATGATAAACATCACCAGACACAGTAGTTGTATTATAAACATCACCAGACACAGTAGCTGTATGAAGCAAAAACATGATCAACAAAGACCACAAGTACAACCTAATCAGTTGCACATCAGATTGTGAATAAATTCCCACCGACTCCATATCATAATTCTCGACATAGCAGCATCAGAAAGAGCTAACTTTGTGGGGAAACTCAAGCTGCAGAAGAAGAAGAGCAGCGGATGAATAAGACGACGACGAAGAACGAACAAATGAAAGAGTCTGAAAGCCTCTTATGGATGGCACCAGCAGGAGGAATATTGACAATACGGCGACCAAACTGATTTGAGAGTCGCCGAGCAAACATCGAGGGCTCTTGCCTTGATTGTTTGTGCGCGAAATTAAGACGGTATGCAATCAAAGTTCTGGACAAATATTGGGCAGAAAAATTACAGATTTTTGAAAGGTAAATATGTTTATCTTAGTTAAACCTGACTTTGCTGGAAATGAAAATAGAGATATTATTGTTTCGTGGCTACTGGATTCGCATTTTGAATATCCTCACGCCTGCTACTCTGGGTAGAAATATTGTAAGCCAAAATTTAAATAATCAAGCCGAACCGTCAGCGATGTCTTTGGCGGGCGCGTGAAACTACAAGATTAACTCAAATGAATTTGATTCGGTCAGATGATCTCAGATTTTGTTTTGTTCCGTGTTTCATTTGATTACGAAGTAAACCACCGTTTTAAAAAAAATCCATCTTTTTGATGTCTGGCAGGCAAGGCAAGGTAAATACCGATGATTTCAACATGGCTTCTCGTTATTCCGGTGTCTTGCTGTGAGGCAACTCAAAATAGAAGTTAAGGAGATTTGAGCATCATGTCCGCCAAATGTTGATTAGATCTGAATACCGCCTCATGTCTTCACAACAGACAAATTTTGATTATTCACTTCTAGAAAACTCATGAAAGCTTAATTAGTGAAACACTAATGATGAAATCTTAGATTGTACTTGATTAAAGCTGCTGCTGCTGTGTTTTTTTTTATTATTTGAAAGCAAAACAGCAAACTGCATGTTTGTTTTATTTTCTGCCGGCAGTAATAAGTCGTCATCACTGTCACGAGTTTTATGAACACGCCCCTGAATATTGGTTATACAAGAAGGATATCCTTAACAACTGTTTCTTAAAGAACAGAACGTCGTTTGTGAGAGAAAAGTCAAATAACAACGCGTATGAAGGTGAGTATTTAAAGAGGTTATTGTAACTGGGAGAAATGATTGGGAAAGTTTGAGTATAGTTAGAAGAGGCTTAATGACTTCCTTATTTCTCTACGCGCATTGTGGAGTATAGTGTTTCAACCATCACCCCCTTTCCTGGTCTCTGGTTTTGTTCTTTATGACTTACCGGGATAGTCATTTTTACATCTTCCTTTTCTATGCATGAGGCTACCTTGAATCCAATATCGCCCGAGTGGTTACTGGGACCCAAATTGGGGTGTAAAGAAAAGAACCACTATTACCTGCAATGCATGTCGTAAGAGGCGTCTAAGGAGGTTGTGCTGGGGCTAGCTACCCAAACCGTAAAAACCCTAGATGGATACAGAACGAAGAGCGAACCGGTAAACGCTGGCTGAAACCGAACACTTGCCAAGGATAAGCACCAGAGCTCAAATGGTGCTGAAGATGTGACGTAAAACACACCAATGCTAAAGCTGCATGAATCAGATTTGTACATATTTGGGGAGATCTGGTGCATCGGTCTGGGCGGTGATCGCGAGAGAGAGAGAGATAGAGAGAATCAAATACATAACTGATATCCACTGTTCTCCACTTTCTCTACTCATTACCATATGTCTTGTAGCAATGCATAAGATAACAATATCGTTACCAGTAACATTATTATGATACTAAGCGGGAAATAACATCTTCGCTATCATCATCATCGTTATCATTGTCATCACCACCGTTACTGATAGCGCCTCTTTTGTTCATTACCACCACTACTCCTTATGCTTCGTCTGTCATCACTAAGACTATCATCATCTTCATTATCTTTGCATCGTATATTCTTCAAATCATTACATTCTTGGAAATATGCCATGTTCATCAATTATATCACTGATCAATATTGATGTTCAGTAATTATATTTATAAGTGAATTATTATGTTCATTAAATATATTTATATGTGAATATTGGTGTTCAGTAATTATATATATAGGTGAATTATTATGTTCAGTAATTATAATTATATGTGAATTATTATGTTAAGTGATTATACTGATATGTGAATTATTATGTTCAGTAAAATTATACTGATGTGTGAATTATTATGTTCAGTAATTGTATTGATATGTGAATTATTATGTTCAGTAATTAAATTATTGATGAATTATTATGTGTTTTTTTGTCTTTTTTTGTTTTTTTCCGGTCCAGAAGCACTTGAGCTTTTCAGCTCTTCGGCTCGGTGCCATGGACATCGTAACCTTCGGTTCGGTGCCACGAAAACCGTAAATCTGGGGAATCTGTGGCTATTTCCGCCATCCCGCGGAATTGAACCCGCACACACAGAGGGATAGTCACCCGTAATCCAACGCACTACGAACGCGCTGGGCAGACGGGCAATTATTATGTTTAAAAAACTATATGTTGAGTCAAATATATATATTTAAAACATAGAAAGGACACGAATTATATGTTTGGCAACAGATATGATCATGTTAGATCTCATTAGTTGCTTTAGTTTACTGCGTATATATTTAGATAAGCGTGGTGTTGTTATCAACAATATCTCTGAAGTCGGATAAGGCACGCTTGTATAGCGGATGATACTGATAATAAATAAAGCACGTCTTCACGCAAAAATCGTCAGAAATGTTATACAAGGTGCATTGACTACGCCTGAATTCATAAAAGGTGAAAGCAAGAAGAAGAAGAAGAATTAGTAGAAGAAGAAGAAGTAGAAGAAGAAGAAGTAGTAGTAGTAGAAGAAGAAGAAGAAGAAGTAGTAGTAGAAGAAGAAGAAGAAGTAGTAGTAGCAGAGAAGAAGAAGAAGAAGAAGTAGTAGTAGTAGAAAATAGTAGAAGAAGAA